>JARJHM010000923.1:0-108908 GCA_033356055.1 Carex pumila
CATATTCATTTACAACTGCCTAATAGAACTAAAATTGATTCGTTTTTTTTTTCTATGAAATTAAAATTTTCACTCAATTCATCTATTTTCTTATATTATTTTTATGAATTCTACAAGTAGAAGTCCGAATTTTTTATTAATATCCAAATTTAATATAAAATTTCACAAAATATCTGCATTGGTGGGTTTTTTTCGAAAACTACCCATTCCGTAAAAATTTTTTCCGGAACTAAGCCCTATAACCGGAAAAAATTTATCTGGAAACTCGGTGAAACCGGAAAATTTTTTTCTGGAAATGTCCCAAAACCGGAAAAAAAATTTCCGGACTCGGAGCTGTTTGCTATAAGCACCGCCCAGCGAAGAAAAAGATCAAACCAACCAAGCCGTCTCTTTCACAGCACTATTGAAGGTAATTTATTAATTTATTTATTTAAATATTGAAATTTAGATAGTTTAGAATAATGTCTCAAAAAATTAGAAATTGTATAGAATAATGTAGGAAATACCAAATAGTCTAGAATAATTTAGAAAATACCAAAATAGTTTAGAATAATTTAGAAAATACCGAAATAGTCTAGAATTGTTTAGAAATTACCAAAATAGTCTAGAATAATTTAGAAAATACAAAAATTATTTAGAATAATTTAGAAAATACCCAAATGTCTATCCGATATGACACAGAAGAATCGATTATCTCCAATTACTTCCAACCTTAACCATCTCATAAAAAAACCCCAGTTGTCAGCGCTTTCTTTCTCCACAATTGCAAAAGCTACTGGAAGCAATTGGTTTTCAGCATCGTACATACATGCCATTAGCAGCCTACCTTGGTACCGTCCCGACATGAAACATGCATCGATACTAATCACTGGTCTGAGGAACGGTATCGCTGCAATACACGCTCCGAATGCCCATGCCGCTCTGTGGAAGTGCCTATCAGTTTCTTTCTCAATCGGTTTCGAGATCACACAATACTTAGTTCCTGGATTGTTTCTCTTGATGGCTTCCAATAGTGGAATAAGCAAGTTGTACGAGTTCTCCCAACTCCCAAATAGATTTGCAATAGCAAGCTCACGGCCTCTCCATAATTTGTTGTACTTGGGGGTTACCTTATCATATTTCATCATGACGATATCTCGAATATGATTTATAGAAGAGCACACGTCCCTTCTAATGGTTTTATCAATCGCAAGGGCAACCATCTCTGCTGTCAGCTGACAATGATCAGTACGTGTTGCCGATACTGTGCACGTATGGGGAAGTGCTTGTTTGGTAATAATCCAAGATTCTGAAAGACTGTTCTGCTTTGCGGACACCTTAAATTTACAAAAAGCATCTCTGCACCCCACCTCGTAACGTCTAGGTTCGCTCCTAAGAACCCTGCACTCACAATTATTTTCAAGATGAAACTCATTGATTGCTATCTTTAGAGCCGTTTTCGACTCATAAAATACACCTTTAGCCAATGGATTATCAAATGTTTTTTTTGACCTGCCGAAAAAATCGACATCCGCAGGCCGAAAACTGGATATGTCATTGAAACTGTCAACCGGATGTGTCATATTTTCCCGACCAGTAATCGGGTACTGTAATTGACGGGATTGTATTTGACGGGATTGTGGTTGTGACTGGTTGGGCTGTCTGATATCATCATCAGAACCTGACGACTCACCGGAGAGCATCTCATCTCCACTCGCCAAACTATCAGAATCAATTGCATCCACAGGTACATGAGAATAATCACGTACATGTCTGCGGACCGCACTGGGACTGGGTCGGGATCTCATTGGTATATCAACAGAGTGCCGACCAGTATTAGGTCGGGATCTAACTGGTATTGGGTCTTCATCGACATGATTATGACTGCTACTGGGTCGGGATATAACTGGTTCATTCACAGAGTTGCTACCGATACTGGATCGGGGTCTCATTCTTACATCCACAGAGTACCGACCGGTGCTAGGTCGGGATCTAACTGGTATTGGGTCGGGTTCCACAGGAATCCGACTGGTACTGGGTCGGGATTGAGGTTCAGGTATATGACTGGTATAGATCGGTTCCAATTCTACATATAACTCCAGAACCGGTAACCTTTGTGAAAAAGACAACACAATTCCTACAATCATTTCGAATGATTGTTGGTTCATTACCGGTACTAATTGGTAGTCACGTTGGCCATCAGTGGACATGTTAAATCTGGCCTGGATTTCCAGATTTGCATTGCTAGAATTGTACCCAACTAATTTATAAATCTCATTCACAAGATAATCAAAACTGTGGTCCACGGTTAGCGGTAATGAGTATTTAGCTCGGATACTGTAATAGACCCCGTCATCATTATATTGGATTTCCCCTCCAATATACATTTTCACACAAATAGTTGTCATTTCTAATTTCGATTGGTCTGGCAATTTCAAAAATAACAACATATAAGTAATTAAAATTTGTGTTGCCATTAGTAAAAATATTCTACACAATTTTCAATAATTATTCTACACTATTTTGGAATTTAAAGAAAATAAAATTACCTCAATCGAAAACCGATCGATCTGATTGTTAGAGCTCCGTAAGGAATCCGAAAAGCAAAAAGTTCCTAAAACAATTCTAAATCATTTCAGAATTAATCAAAATTATTTCGGAATTAAAAAATTATTTTAGAATTAATAAAACTTTTAAAATTATTCTGCAGCATTTTTTATTTTTTTTCAATTAATATGACAATATTCAGAATTTAAATAATTTCACATTAAATAGTTACATATTTAAATAATTACAAATTAAATAATTTCACATTAAATAGTTACATATTTAAATAATTACAAATTAAATACTTCTAAATTTAAATTATAAAACAAATGAAATTAAAATTACAAATAAATAAAATCAAAATTATAAATAAATAAAGAAAATTAAAATTATAAATAAATAAAGAAAATTAAAATTATAAATAAATAAAGAAAATTAAAATTATAAATAAATAAAGAAAATTAAAATTATAAATAAATAAAGAAAATTAAAATTATAAATAAATAAAGAAAATTAAAATTATAAATAAATAAAGAAAATTAAAATTATAAATAAATAAAGAAAATTAAAATTATAAATAAATAAAGAAAATTAAAATTATAAATTACAAATAAATAAAATTAAAATTATAAATTACAAATAAATAAAATTAAAATTATATATTAATTAAATTTAAAATATAAATAAATGAAATTAAAATTGTAAATTAATTAAATTGAAAATATAAATAAATTAAATTAAATTATAAATTAAAACTTACTGTGAGAGAGCGCACCTGGTGAAAGCAACGACACTCTGCGGTTTTAATAGAGAATTCAATAGAATTCCGGAAAAAAATATTCCGGAACTAGAGAATTACCGAAATTTTTTTTTCCGGAAATGGCCTAAAACCGGAAAAAAAATTTCTGAAATTTCTCTGTTTCCGGAAAAAAAATTTCCGGTTTTAGATGCCATTTCCGGAAAAAAAATTTCCGGAAAGGATACATTTCAAAAAAATCCGGCAATCCAGATATATTTTGAAATTTTATATTAAATTTGGATATTAATAAAAAATTCGGAGCAAAGAGCCTTTGTATGTAAATAATAGATTAACATTACTTGTACTATTTTTGGGCTGGATCTTAAAATGCAAATATGTGTTAAAGAAAAAATAAACTAGCCTTCGTTGGTTATAAAACTTATTTTATTTTATTCTTAATATTTTTTAGGTTTAATTAAAAAAAAAGATGCCAACAAATTATTTACATGAATTTTGAATCTTTTAAAACTAGATTTTTTTTTTCTTTGCTCGTAAAGACGACGTACAGGACAAACATTCCAAATTGATTTAACTTGAACCAATTTTAAAACTAAAATATATATATACAACTTAAATTTAAATCATATTATGTTGAAATTATTGACGATTAATATATTTACAAGATTCAATATAAAAAAAAAACTAATGGATTAATTTCTATCAATGAGGGTATCTTGCTTAGTTTGCATAATTATAGAATGATTTACAATTGATTAATTAAAAATTGATGATGTTTATTGTTAGATCGATCGAGAGAATATATATGCAAATTTTGAAAAATTAAAGAAATTTTAATTCCTCTTATAGTTAATAGTGGTGTTAAATGCAGGAACACCTCATGTGGAAGAAAGGAAATTTGTATGTCAATATTATATTATATTTTTACAGATTTTTTTATTTATATCCAAAATAAAATATAAATTTAAAAAACTAACTAACTAGCTAATGAAATTGCAAAACTAGCTAATGAAATATAAAGTTAAAAAGTTGTTTCTATTTTGAGAATTCTTTTTGAAAAAAAATTATTAAATAAATTAAAGTTTTTATTTTTTTTCAAAAATAGAAACAACTTTTTATTAATTAAATGTACTAGATGGATCACAATATTTTTTAGATTACCTAGAAGTGACTTTTGAACCGAGATCAATAACTCAGAATCTAAGCATTTTTATTTTTGTCCAATAGCACATAAAAAAATATATTAATTTTTCTTACGGCCGCAAAAAATCCGGCCTGAAAAATATTGATTCGGGTTATTTGTTGCAGTCTTTCTAATAAATCAAATTATATTATATTTCATCTATTTTCAAAGAAATATATTCAACATTTCTAATATTTTAATACAAAAAATAAAAAGAAATTTGAAATTTCTGTTTTAAAAAAAAACCCTTACTTTCTGGTTAGCCATGAACCGGTTTTAAGAAAAAAAGGGAAAAAAAATGCACAAGTCCGGTTAACCATTAACCGGACTCAAATCAAATTTCCGGTTAATGGTTAACCGGACTATTTCAATAGATCCGGGAAACCAATAACCGAAAATTTGATTTGAGTCCGGTTAATGGTTAACCGGTTTGGGTAGTTTTGCAATTTCTTTAACCAGTTGGTTAGTTTTTTAAATTTATATTTTATTCTGGATATAAATAAAAAAATCGGATATTTTTATCATTACATTAATGTAGGTTGGACGGAATGCTAAAAAGAAAAGTTAATCGTAATCGTTTGATTGCCGAAATTTTTATTTATATCATAATAAAAAAAAATAAACCAAAACACCTTGTTATTGGAGGAATTTCAAATTTATCTAAACTGTCAAACATCTCTGCTACCTCAAAGACTGGGGGTCACCAATTAACCCTGCGACTCCAGTCTTGAGGCATCCAAATAGTTTAGCGGCTCCATTTTTTTTTTTTGTAAGTGGTATAGAGATCCGAAATTTTTTGAATCAGCAATTCATTGACACAGAGAATAAGGAGGATAATGTGAATTTTGTTATGGGCAGTCACTGATACCATTTTAATAAAATTTCTATAAAAAAAAAAATCAAGGCCACTAAATTATTTGGAGGCCTCTAGACTGGAGCTGCAAGGCCAATTGACGGCTCCCAGTCTCTAAGGCCGCAGAAGTATTTGACAACTTGGGTAATTTTTAAAATAGAGTGTTTTGGTTTATTTTTTTATTATGGTATAATTAAAAAAATTGGGTTTGATTGATGCCATATACATATTTATTTTGATGAAAATTACAAGACAAGACAATTAATTGTGGAAGAGCAGCGTTGAAAATTTGTAATTCTCAACTACTTTGATGAACTTAATTAGATTATTTTTTTGTTGAATGAAGGATATATACTCACTAATGAAATTCTCAATCAAATTATCTATCCATTGAAAATTAAGTTTTTTAATGCGCACTAGTTGAATTATTAATAATTCATTTGTAGGTAGGTAACATAATCATTAGGGTAAATATTTTAAAAGAGCTGTTTTAACTCCGTGCAGTGCATTAACTATATGCAGCGATGCTTTAATTCTATTGTCCTTGCGCTGTATGAAGCCAATACTGATCTGTTAAAATCATCATCCCATGATTAGAAAATGAGAAATTACTAATTACTTAACATAATATAATGTAAGTAATGCTTTGTACTGTTATTGATCGTGCCAAAATTATATCACCTTTTGGAGATGTATGAGTATGCAGATGACACCTTGCTGGAGTGCAAGAAGCTAGGAATTAAGCCATTACACAAGAGAACACCTATACGCCAAGTACCCCATAGTGCAATTGCATTTGATTGAAATAAATATATTTATTATTAGACTCCTCTCCATTATTCAGAAACTAGATTGCTCCCTTTCTCACCTTTAATAAATAAGGATGGTACATATATAATTTAAACTTATTGATTAGTATTAGAGTTAAGTTCACCAGCATCTAATTAGTAAGTGCAAGTACATACTAGCTTCGATAATAAATAATTAACCAAATAGATATTATACTTGATTGGTATATTGTCTTAAGAGAAACCATGCTATATATAATATTAACTATTAATTAGTGTCTACAATTTTAGTGTGCATGTCAGAAACTCGATTAGTATTTGCATCGGTGATAACTGAGAACTTTGACATTTATCTCCCGTTAAAAAAAAGTTATTTAAGATCAACAATTCATCAAAATAATTAATGCTTTCCTTTGAGGTTATATAACAATGGTTAATTTAGTATTAACCTTCCTAATAACACTTTCATTTCAAATGAAATAAGTGGGCATTTCTATCACTTAATTAAAAAAAAGGGTCCAAAATTCATTATTTTGTGAGTTTATATTCTCTACAAGAATATGTAACCATTGAAGAGACCTTTTTTTTCAAAACAACTTAGATTAATAATATTAATTTTCTTATATTAATTGTAGGCTAAGGCTGGATATCTCCAGTCTTTATGAAATGGACAAGAGAAGTCCCTATAAAAGAAGCCATACACATGGCATATATATTACAGCATCCAGGTGTCGATTACTTGTAATTCTCAATTAATTCATATAATGTCAAGCCCACTATAAATAGGGGAAGCTAATCAATCTCTTACATTGTAGTCTGTTATCATACTGTGTCTGTACTTTGTACTGAGTTAACATATATATTTGCTGTCCCTTCAGTAAGAGAACCAAAGTACAGATATGATTATTATCAAAATTGAGCATCCTTTGGCATTTGGCTTTGGTTTACTAGGTGCATCTTTCTCTCTTTCTATGTACAATAATATAAATTTTTAGTGTAAATACAAGAATGAGACAATATCCGCGAGGAATCGATACTGTCGGTATACCATCGCAAATACTATTGCCGCTAATAGAAAATGCACCTTTATCTCGGTATACCCTCACAGATAGTCACTTTTTACTCTCGCAGATACTATCTCATTCTTGTAGATGTATATATATCACCTTCATCAATTAGAACTATAACAAGTTATAACATACCATTCCTTTTGCTCCTATTTTTACTGTTATCACCTTCATCAAGGCTATAACAAGTTATAACCTAATTTTCTTTTGGTGGCATTATTCTAACAATACTAAACATGTTTTTTTTCATTCTATTTTCAGGTAACATATTGTCATTTTTGGTCGTTCTTGCCCCCTTGTAAGTCTTTACCTTGTACTATATTGTATTTGCTCTTCAAACATTCCATTTCAGAAATTTTGATATGGCTTTTGCATAATAAGAAGAAATACAAAAAACATGTGCTTAATACACCCGCGGGCATGCGCACACAAGTAGACATTTGCTATGAGGGATAAGGGGGGATTTACCAGTTCACTTAGTTAAATTTCTTACATGCCAGTGAAACCTTCAGGCTAGTACCGCCATGAAATGCACACATGCCAAACCATGGAAAAATTTGTATTCCTATGCACAATGGAGTATGTGTTATATAGTGTTTTTGACTTCCCTTTTTTTGTTTTGGAAGGCCAACATTTTATAGGGTGTACAAGAAGAAATCAACCGAATCGTTTCATTCACTACCATATATCGTTGCCTTGTTTAGTGCCATGCTATGGTTGTACTATGCCATTCTCACAAGGGATGTGCTTCTTCTTACCATTAATGGCACGGCGTGCATCTTTGAATCTCTCTACCTTGCAATCTTTATCGTTTATGCCCCAAAAGATGCCTTGGTACGTATGGAACTTTATTTTTTTTTAATTTTGCCTATATATATATAGCTAGCAATAACTTTTTTTTATTAATTAGCTACCTACAGTATATATAACATGGAAAATTTTTATGTAGGTTTTTGCATTGAAACTGATTTCCATGCTAAATGTTGTGCTGTATGGATGCTTGGTTATTTTCTCTCTCCTGTTTGTCACGGGAAGGAGGAGGATCGAAGTAATGGGAACGATTTCTGCCTCGTTTGCTGTCTGTGTCTTTGTAGCTCCTCTTAGTGTTATTGTAAGATCAATGCAAATTAAGATTAAAAAAAAATATTCATTACATTTATATGGATATAAGTTACAAAAAATTTCTAGCTTTTGCATGTTATTAACTTATAACTCATCATTTTGTTGTTAATTTGTTGCAGAAACAAGTGATAAGAACTAAGAGTGTGGAGTTCATGCCTTTCTCTTTATCTTTATTTCTCACACTAAGTGCAATTGCATGGTTCTTCTATGGCCTTCTACGGAAAGACACCTTTGTCGCTGTAAGTGTTTTTTCTGGCATCTCTCTTTTCAATCTGAAAATAGATAAATCAATGAAAGAAACTAATTGAATAATTTCATTTTGCTCCTTTTATTGTCAGGTACCAAATGTCATCGGCTTCCTGTTCGGCATAGCACAAATAGTTTTATATTTCATGTACAGAACTCCAGATGCAAAGAAAGGAGAAGCAATGATCTCACCAGTAGTGGACTTAGAGATGTATCAGTGTCAGACAACTGATGCAAGCAACACCAATGCTCATGAAATTGAGACAACTAATGACTCTGTTGAATCAGAAAAAAAAATTGGGGTCTGAGAAGTCTTTGAATTATCACTACCAGAATTTTTGGATCTTTTAGTTTTTCTTTTAATTAATTAAGGAGTAATTAATTATTAATTAATCCCTGTCATGATGTAGAGATTGCATGCATGATTGGCGCATGGTGTATGGAATGTTGTGTTGTATCCCTTTATGTTTGAATAATATTTTTCAAGTATATATATTTAGGATTAATTAATGTTTTGATGGTGTTTAATTAGCTACGTAACGTAAGATACTTGGATTAAAAGATTGGTTTCAATCTTAATTAGATCCTCTTGTTAGAGATAAAGTTGATATTTTCTGGTGCACTTACTAGAATTGTCAGGTCACCAAGCCCATGCTAGTGTTGGCCCAAAATAAAACAATTGCCTTTCACTTGATCCATGTATATATGAATGTTTTTATCAGTGTTGTAAAAAAAGTCTGTTTATAGGCCTATTAATTGGTTGATTAGTCGTTGGCGGTGACCAAACTGTTATAGATTTTTTTAACTAATTGATTGATTATTTCTAATTATGACTGATTATTCTCGATTAATCGCTCAGCGGTACCCTGTTTATCTGTCCAACGACCGCATATCGTTATTTTTACAACACTGGTTTTTGTAGCATATTTGAGATATAGTGAGTATGATTTAAGATTTGTGCAAAGTTAAAAAGTTTAAGTTAAACAGTCCGAATCTAATTTGATTCTATCAGGTATCTCACCTAATCTGAACTACTGTCATGTCCATGTTAAGGTTGATAACTAGTCTTTTTTCACCTTTTTTTTTTTCATTTTGAGCAGAGACTGTGAACTCTTGAGAAGAGCTCGAAGTCTTTTCTCCTCTCCTTAATTAATTTATTTCTTGTTATTTTTCATTGAAACACAGGATAAAGTTAGAAATAACAAAATGATATTGTATTGGTAAGGAAATTTGAATTTAGAACAGATATACAATACAATGTAAAGAACAGGGTACTTGTAAAAAAAAAAATTAATTAATAAATATTCTATTATAGGTGATTATAGAGTACTGTCAACTCTATGGAAAGATATTTCTTTCCCTTAATTCAATTGTTTAAGTTAGTTCTAATTGTAAAACAGGGACAAGTGATTTACCTTTAGCTAATGTTTATCCTAATTTGTTATAGCTTATGAAAAGGATATCTTAGTTGCTGATGTGTTTCGTAAGAATGTAGTAGATATTAGTTTTCCAAGACAATTGAATGGTAATACACTTGGCGAATGGGGTTCTTTAGTAGAACAATTTTCAAATTTTGCTTAGGTATTGATCTAGATCATATTGTTTGGAGGTGGACAACACATGGCAAATTTACAGTTAATTATATGTACAAATGGTTAAAATTTGAAGATGTCCATATTAATGAGTTTGATTCTATTTGGACAACCAATATTCTCTTAAAAATTGAAATTTTCTTGTGACTCCTCAAACAAAACAGGGTTCTTACTAAGGTTAATTTGGCTAATAGAGGTTGGCAAGGTGATCAAAGATATGTCTATTGTACATAGCTGGAAACAGTACATCATCTTTTTGTGTCTTGTTAGGTGGCTCATTCTGATCTTTGGAGTTGGATTGCAAATTATAATCATTTTGTGTTTGATTGTTTAGGTGTGGTTAATTTGTGAGAACTTGATTACTGTATTCCTTTAAAGAATGCAAAGCTGGTGGAAATAATTTGAGGGGCCGTACTTTGGTCACTTTGGTTGGATAGAAACATGACTATTTTTCATGATGTCAATATTTTGAATATTCAATCTTTAGATTCACTTGCTTTCTTTTGGGCATCTCAACAGAAAACTGATTTAACTGAGCAACTAAAACTTATTATGTCTTCTGATGTGAATGACATATTAGGTACCACGTGGGCCATTTACATGGGGGATATACATGTTACAATCTTTATGAATGGAGGAGCGACAGCTTTAGATGGTGAAGATGAGTTACAGATAGTGCCTTGGTTGAATTTGGAAGATGCAAGGTCTTAAATGCATATTTTTACTTTTGTTGTTGTTGTTGACATTTGTAGGTGTTTGTTTTGTGTGTTTTTTTCATTGTTGGTTGTAGGCTATCTTTTGATGATGTTGGTCTTTATTGCTGGTTGGTAGTTCCTTTTTGTAGGTATGTGTTTAATAACTGTTTAAGATTGTGGTACATGTGTGGCTGGTACTAACTTGGTGTTACCAGTAATACTGTGTAAAACTTTGATTTTCAATTTAATAGAAATTGGTGGCAATGCCACTTCTTAATAAATAAATAAAAAATACAGTGTAAACAATTTTGTTTTTAGAATTTGTTGATGTGCACGGTGGATTCATATGTTTTTTCCAAAATAAGTGCACAAAAGTTGATGTTATGAATTAGATAATTAATGCATCAGATATATTAGGAGGTTCTGGTAGACAAATCTCTATCAAATTTTTATAAAGCTCACTAACATGTTAAATAGACAAAATGGATTTCTCACACAATTGTTACAGACTCTGCTTTTAGGCGCGGAACTAGCATGTAACGAGGGGCAGCCTTTCTCTGAATTTTGAGTTTTAGTGATGATCTATCGGTACTGATTGACTTTTTCTTTTTGAATTTTTTTTTTTGGCTCCTTTTTGGATGTTTGATTTGTAATTTATGTTAAATTTAGTGTTAAAATCAAAATAAATTTCATGAATTATGATTAGTAATTAGAATTATAAGTTAAAACATCAAAAATTACAAGTTATAGCATCATAAAATACAAGTTAAAGCATTTTTTTTTTATCGAGTACCCAATTAGTTAATGGGTTTAAATCGGATTAACTATTTAAACCCAATTCGATATTTTTTTTGCTCCCTCTGAATCTACCCTACATGTTTTGACTAATTAATTCATGGATCTCTAACCAGCTATAAGTATATTCAATTTGTATAATAGTGCTGTGGTCAAGAAGTTCAAAAATTAATATATTCAAGTTAACAAGTATATCTTTTGTACTATAAGAATAGAATACTCACAGCTAAGTCAAAATTAATTTAGTTTATATTTAAAATATAAGAGAGTTTGTTTTAAAATTCGTGTCAGATTAAAATGCCCAGACTCAGATCTCATTATGCATAGAGGCGAACCCAGGTCAAAGGAATGAGAGTCAACTGAACCCCATTTTTTTCTTAAAATGTTGTATTTGCCTATGATTTTTAATATAATTTAGAGTCAAATGTCATGGTAATATACAATTGATCTTCTTTATAAAAAAAATTTATATAATTGATTTGTATTGTGTGTTTGACCTCCATAATTTGAAAGTCTAGCTCTGCTCCTAATTCTGCACGGTCAGATATTGCACTGTATCTGAATTCCTAGTTGACCTCATTATAAATTTACAATGAATTATAAAACTTGATTCCCATTTTTTCTTTCTTAACAACTTCTAAAAATACTCATCCTACTAGAATTATCCCAAATATCATAATTTTGAAGCAATTAGTTTAAAAAATTAGGTATCTTTTGAAAATTATGTTTAATATAGTTGATTTTGATTATTGTTTTTTTATGTGGAAGATATAGATTTAAAATATATTCTAAATTATTAAAATGATTTGAAAATTTTAATCTTTATATCATACAAAGAAGAAGAAAAATAAGGTCTTGAGAGGTCATTCAATTTTGCCTCATGTGACAATCAGAATTTGTATTTATACATATAGAAAATATACAGGATATAATAGATGTAACATATGAAAATTTTGATTTCATATAATGAACCAAAAAATATATTGATTTCTTTAAGATTCAGCTTATTGCCCCTTCTTAGCGAATTATTTTTATAAACCATAATTAAAAAAAAATTATGAAACCAACATGATTACTTTTTTTTTACAAAACCATAAGAACTGAAATGCTATTTCGGTCCGAATTTTTTTTTTTGGACCGAAATGGCAATTCGGTCCAAGGTATTTTCACAATTTTTCAACGTATTTTTTTATCAAAATCTGTGAAAACAGCTCGGACCAAAATGACAATTCGATCCCAAAAAAAAGGAGACCAAAATGACATCTCGATTCTTATAATTTTTGTAAAAAAACAAAGCAATCAAGTTGATTTGATAAAATCTATTTTTTTATTTATGGTTTCTAAAAAAAATTCCTTCTTAGCCACATAAAATCTTATTCCTAAACTAAAGAAAATCGATTCCTTTTATAAGATACAAATCTCAAACCAACCCATCTAATTAGGGGTGTCAATGGGTACGGTACAGATTGGATAGAGACATTTTCATACTCATACCCATTAAAAATTGATCTTACCTTACCTTACTCTTACCCGTTAATATTATCGGATAACAAAACAGTAGCGGGTGAATAACAAATAATACTAGTATAATAATTAGTTTGATTATATTTTACAAATTAAACATCAAAAACTCATTCATTTTAACACATATATAATTGCATTTCTAATATAAAATAATATAAAATGTGCAATCAATTCCAACTAAATTATTTTTTATAAAGAATAAAAATTCAAAAACACGAATATACATTTAAGTGGGTTGAAAATTAAATTAAATATATATTTAAGTGGGTTAGAAATTGAATTGAATATATATTTAGATTTTATAATTACTCTATAAAATAACGAGTACAAAATAGTCATTACTCATACTTTTACCCATTTATTTAACGAAAAAAATTATTACCCTTATCCATACCCATACCCAATAAACTAACAAAAAAAAAAAAAATCCTAACACATACTTACATTATCGAATACAATACGGATCGGATAAACGGCTAAAAAAGTACCATTGACACCCCTACATCTAATATCTATATTATTTTAAATAATTTCTATAAATAAAAAAATATTCTTAACTGAGATAGTGTTGATGTGAAAGGGAAAAGAAGCAAGTCGGTCAGTCTGCATTTTGCACTTGAGATGGATTAGACTTGTGCATCCAGTCAATCAGTCTCCATCTTGCACCTTTTTTTAAAACAAAATATTCAGATGAATTTTGTTTGGTTTTAATTCCACTACGTGTTCATAGTTCATATTTTAGTTCATGCACCGTTTACTCATGCCCACCTGCAAATTACTTAAAAAAAATATCGTATCATGAGTAAGATTACGGTGGTACGGTTCAATATTTAAGTTTTCAAGATTTTAATGATCAATCCGAATTGTTCAATATTAATATGTATTTGGAGATCAAATTTTATATTTTTTGGAAATATTTTACTCTTTTTTAGATAGATAGAAAATTAAATATCTGAATGATACATAATATTTTACATCTAGTGATTTTCTACTTATTTAAAAAAATAGTAAATTTTTTTCAAAAAATCTAAAATTTGGTCTCCAAACACATATTAATATGGAGAACAAGATGAATGGTTCCGATCGACCGTTAGGATTTTGAAAACTCAAATATTTAGCCGTAGCACCGTAGCCCTCTATACAACTCATAGCACCGTAGCCTTACTCAAATATCATATGACTAATTATATGGTATGGAATTAATATTATCCGTTGGGCTGTTGTGATTTTGAAGTAAATGATATGTTTACTTTATGCTCATATTTTATAATTTTCAAGTGCAAACAATCGATTTGAACCATTTAACTTGATCTTCATATTAAATTTTGTTGGAAGACCAAATTTTATATTTTTTTTTTATTTTTTTTACTATTATTTTAGATTTTTTTTTTAAATCACTATTTTGTTACAGTCCATAATTTTATGTAAAATAGCGATTTGAACAATTCTAAAAATTAAACAAAATAATTTTTTTTTTAAAAATGTAATTTTGTTTCCAAACACATTTAAAGATGAAAATCATTTTGAACAGTTCAGATCGACATTTTAAATTTTAAATTAATAATATGAACGTGAAGTAAAACTCATATTTTACTTCATGAAGCACAATAGTTCAAATCTTAATATGATTAACAGGTTATATTTGCCAGCATGGCCAATTTTAAACATATGACTAATTATATGGTATGAAATTAATATGATTAAATGTTATATTTGACGAAATATATCATGGGCCAAATTTGATAGTTAATTGATTTATTTATAAAGTCCACTTTCTTCAATCTCTTTTTTATTTTTTCGGTTTTTTTAGAAAGTTGCATTTTAGGAAACCCGGTTTAAAAGATGAAATTAGACATTTTGTTCAAAGAGCTTTGAACAAAATCTCATCCAAAGTCAAGCCTTACCGTTTGATTTGCTTTAATATTCATACCAACATATTTAAAACTTAATAACTTTAAATAACTCTGTAAATCTAAACCTTTCGTGTAAATTTTAACATAAATCAAACGGTCTACAACTGACTTTGAATGAGATTTTATTCAAAGCCCTTTAGACAAAAACTTCATCCTTAAAAGATTATATAAGCGGATCAAATCTGTTGTTAACTTGCATAGTTTCTAACTTCCATAAACCATAAGGAGAGAAAAAGAGGGGCGCCGCTAGATTGCTACTAGTATATTTAACTCGTAAAATTTTTCAACATATTTAAGTGGATACTAATAGAGACGAGGTTCTTATTACAAACGAGATAAAGGAAGGTCGCGCGAGATTTGATGTCAATAGTCTCAACAAGTGTTTCCGCCGCGATGTTTCTTCAATCTATTGGTAATTTTTATCTTGAATTAATTTAGTTTTAGACATAAATCTTGATTCAGATAGAAATTTATTGATTGATCAAATTTTCTATTTTTTAAGCCAAAAAAAAAATCTAGCCAACATATTTGAACATATTAATTAAAGTCATATATAAAACTAACTTTTACAATAATAATTAATTGAAGGATCGATTATGAAATTGAAATTCCAACGAGATAAATTTCAGCTTTCGTTGGTAAGCTTTCAAATTTGTTCGATTGGATCGGATCCCATTCGATAATATCATGGGTTCAATTACGGGCAGAATTAGGATTTGAATTTGGGGGAACCGAACAACCGCATAAGGAGTGCTAATCGGTATACATCTATAAAAAATCATATGAAAATAATCACTCCAATAAGCAATTTCCTATTTTATAGGGAATCCCTAGCTCCCCTTTGCTTGTACCTAGTTCTGCCCCTGGGTTCAATCAAGTTGGAAATAAATCTGCTATGATTTTGAGAGAATTCCACATCTATCCAAACTGTCAAACCAATATGCAGTCTCATTTTTTTTTGGGGGGGGGAGTGCAGATTGACTTGGCAACCCTCCAAAAACCCAAAAAATACACTATAATATTAAATATATTTAAGTTTTGAGAGGCCTTCAAACCAATCTGCGCTCCAAAATTTGAGGTGTTTTGATTTATTTTTATTTTTATTTGGAAAGGGTATAAATAAAAATTTCGGTTTTATTTGTTTTAAAATTTGTACATAAAAATTAATTTCTATTCGTACATTTAAAAAAATTAATTTCTAATTTATATATATGTAGATGATATTAATTTACTATCAGTCACTATTCTTCTAAAACAGTTCTCCATGGTTCATTATACAGTATTTTATTTTATTTTGAAAGAGCAATCTTTTATTTTATTATTCCCTAGACTTATTCCTGATCAAATAAATTAGGCTTATTTTTTTTTAAATTTCGTTTGAAAATAAAATATTATATAAGAAAGATATTAATAAATGATCACATAATAAAAGTAATTAATTTCATACATTAAATTAGATATACTTCATACATAAATGAACATTTATTAGTAAAAAGTATAATAATTTTGAGCATAAAATAAAAGTAGACAATAATTAATTATTAATCTATTGATTGAAAATAACATATGATATGACATGCCTTACAAATCTTGAACTCCAACCACCTTTCTGAAATATCAATTAGTTAAATGGATTTTAAATTTAATAAAATCATCATAATATTTTATACAGTATTTTGAGCGGCTGACATGTGGACCCACAAGTCGTCAATTTATGGACAATCAAATCTTGCAAGATTCTAAAAGAAGAGTTTTTCAAAAGTTGAGATTCTTGTTGGTTTTTATTTAAAAGTGTCAACCAAACCTTTTTAGCAGTCTATTCTATTATATTCGATTTGATAAAATATATTGTTAACTATCAGGATATCAATTATAAAAAATAAAAATAAAAAACTATTTCAATTGTATACTCTTATAATATAATAGATTAATATATTTTGTGTAACATTTTTATTCGTTCATATGACAAGATAATTTGAAGGATAAGATTATTAATATAATTTCTTGTATAGTTTTTTGTAGTAATTTTTTTTATATGTAAATGATATTATATATTATATGTTTAAAGTAATTTATTTATTTATTTGGTATATTTTTAATTATATATTTAGAATATATAAATTATTCATTTATTTGATAATTATTTATTATTTGTTTGTTATTCGATTTCGTGGAGGATAAAAGTAGAAAAATATCTTCACCGTCCAAATCCGTGTTGACACCTTTTTTACCATAAGAAAAGTAAACGGAGAATTTCACGTATACCCTCAGAAACTTCAAAATTACGCATTTCTTTCTCTAAACTTTTAAATTACGTATTTCCCCTTTTAAACTTCAACAACTCACAAATTTATCTATTTTATTATTTTTTATAGTAAAACTTATTCTAAATTTATAAAATGTCATTTTTACACTTTATTAAAAGCATATAACACTCATCGGATTCAAGTTTGAATTTAGAGAGTTCCTCTACCGTCCAAACTACTTTAAGATCTGTGCGTGCTAGATTAAGACAAATCTTAAGCGAACACGCACGGATATTGAAGCAATGTGCACATAAGTTAATGCGATGTATGCAGATCGTAAATGCTTTAAGATTCGTGCATGCTAGATCAATACAAATTTTGAAGCAACACATTAGATTAAATTTGAGTCTGATGGTCATTTTGTGTTTTTAATAAAGAGTAAAATGGGTATTTTATAAATTTATA
The DNA here is from genome assembly GCA_033356055.1 of Carex pumila. Lineage (NCBI taxonomy): Eukaryota > Viridiplantae > Streptophyta > Magnoliopsida > Poales > Cyperaceae > Carex > Carex pumila. The sequence goes on from JARJHM010000923.1 coordinate 17,773, forward strand.
AAGAGTTTTAATATAAAAGACAAAAAAATGAGTAAATTTGTGAGTTTTTGAAGTTTAAATGAGAACATATGTAATTTTGAAGTTTTTGAGGGGTATACATGAAATTCCCCCAAAACCTAAGGAACACGGAGCAAACTTGACCAGGAAATTGACGTGAAGACCAAGCATTTAAACACCCTGACTTCCTACGCAGAAGACCAAAACCTTTTTGATAAAATGGGTTCATGTGGACCAGGTCCAGTTGAACTATTACCCTAGAACTTGGCGGGTACAAACTACATAGACCAAACCGTAGAGTTGGAAGGAATATTTAATGGACCCGGTCTTCAATTAAATGTTAATTAAAGCCATTACAAAACGAGTTAATTATGTATTAAGGCTAAAATGGGGCCCGCATTCGAAAGAAATGGTCCATTTATTAGCTCAGAGAAACGAGATCGAGAGAATAAATAATAATAAAACACTCCCAAGCCAAACCGACACACACACCTAAGCTCATAGCTAGAGAAAGAGAGAGAAAGAGAGAGAGGCGAGAGAGAGAGAGAGATCAAGTCGAACCAAAGCTTCTCTATTCCTCTTCGTTTCTTTGTATATAGTAAAAATCGACATTGCACTGCGATCCTTGATCCTTCCTATATTACGAAGTTTCTAGAAGCTTTTAGACGGGTCATGGAGGCACCGATCGTACGTAAGACGATCACCCTAGAGAATAGCCATGGGGGGGCAAATACTGAACTTGAAGGTTATAGCCTCCTTTATTTGAAGTTTTCCTGTTTTGTTTCTTTAGGAATCGTTAGAAAATGTCGATTTGGGGTAGTCAGCTGTTAGGTTTTATATGAGGTTTATGAAATCTGTTGAAAGTTTTCAATTGATGCAAATTTGTTTTCGGATTTATGATCTTTTTCTTTGCTTGAGTTAATGTAGATACTTAGGCTTCCAATTTCTTTGCATTAGGTTCATTTTGGCTTATTAAGTAATGACTGTGAAATCTGATTGAAGAATATGAGTTCATATGAAATGTACTTAATCCATTGCTTACACTTAATAGATTCAATAAGGAGGTTGGAAATAGGAGATGGCGGATCCAGCTTACCAGAGAGACCCGGTGAACCTGATTGCGTTTATTATCTTCGTAATGGATCTTGTGGCTATGGCGACAGATGCCGGTACAATCATCCACGTGGCAACAGCTTGTTGGTAAGGAATGCATATTCATTCATTACTGGCTTGTACACATCATACCTGTTAATTCATTACTTACTGTTTTTGTGCTGTATTTTTTTCATTGCTGAAGATTTTGGGGGCTGGAGAATTTCCGGAACGTCCTGAGCAACCTGTTTGTGAGGTATTATATTTTGACAACTAATGTTTCATGTAATATTTTGTGCAACATATTATTAATATACTAACAATTTGAACGTTATTTATAGTACTATATGAAAAATGGGTCTTGCAAGTTTGGGTCAGCATGTAAATATAACCACCCGAAGCAAGCTAGCGGATCAGCTCAACAGCTTGCCGCACTAAATAGTCTGGGATTTCCACATAGACCGGTTAGTTTTATTTACCTAATTGATATGTTTCACCACTGGATATTTTTCTTTCCTTCAATTGTTGCATAGTACTTTGCATATTAGTTTCTACCAACACAGGTAATTACTGCACAGGAAATGATTATAAATACCCTTGAATCTTCATTTTTTGTCATTCTAACTGAAATCATGGTATAAAGTAAACTACTAACTATAAGATTAGGATAACCATATTGTAACCAAAAATGTTTATCTTCTTAATTGTGATATATAGAAGATAAAAAAAATGTTTTTTCCTGAATTGTCATAAGATTTTTGAAGAAAAACGTAATATCAAGTAGAATATTGAACATGAGATTGTAGCAATAAATAAATAAATAAATAATTGTTGGTATATTACTTTTTCGTGACTTTACACAAGTAGTTATGATGAAATATTATGAGTTATCGGTTGTATAATCTAAAATGGAAATGCAAAGCTACAAGGGTACTTTGGGCACTTTGCATAAATTTGCCAATGGTGTGGTGGTTTTATGCCAATATTGGATGTAATTTGGAAAAGGTCCCATAGAGTTGTAATTGATAACTGAAAAATTTATACCAGGGGGAGAAAGAGTGCAACTACTATCTGAAAACTGGCAGTTGTAAGTATAACTCAGCATGTAAGTTTCACCATCCAGAGAGAGCTCTGACAACCCAGATCCCATCGTCAGCACTAGTACCAATGAACTATTCAGCTGTTCAATCTTCATCTCTCATCACACCAGTCCTATATTCTCCTCTTCCAAGTTTGAATATGAATTTAAATGTCGGGAGATATCCTGTACCACCAAGAAATTACGGGGCTATGTTGATGCCACCAGGTGTGGTGCCAGCTCCAGGATGGAACCCCTATATGGTCAGTTTTTTTTTTTTTTTTCTTTTTAATTTTCATTTTATTTTGTTTATATTGTTTAAGTCACAGTATTTTTTTTCTACCTATATCAACAAATGGATGCCAGTAATATCAGTTTTAAAAGTGACTCAAATCCTATTAAGCTCTAATCCTTTGGAAAATCTCGGTTTAACATAATTATGTTGCCTAAAATACAAAAACTGATGCCCCAAAATGCTCTCAAGGGTTCATTTATTTTATCAACATGCTTTTTAAATGTAAGTAGGGATCCATCAGTCCTTTATTAGCACCATCAGGCCAGCAACTGGTACAAGCACCTCCGTTTTACAACTTACAACAGCAAGTACCACCACCTGTACCCCATAATCCGTATGAAGTACCTCCTCTGCCTGTGGTGCCTTCCCTGATGGGGCCCACATGCAGTGGTCCCAGAGATCAGTTCTCACTCTTGCCACAGAGGCCAGGACAGGCTGAGTGCCACCATTTCATCAACAAAGGGTATTGCAAATATGGGACAAGTTGTCGATACAACCATCCGGTGCCATCTGACCTGAACCTGCAGAGAACTAATTGTGTGCTAAGTCCTATCGGCCTCCCTCTTCGATCGGTACCTCTCTCTCAAAATAAATAACTGAATAAATAAAACTCTGATAGTAATATCACTGGAAGATTTGTTTGATCTAGCACTCTAGTATAAAACCTGTTGTACAAGATTGGCATGTACCAAGTGGTACTCGATAATTAGGTACTACTAATTTTGTTTATGACCTTTTTGTTTTATTATTTCTCGTCTCTTTCCATTCCCTTCTATTTTCTTTGTATATTTTGGCATTATCCAATTGCAGCATTGTATGTTAGATGGAAAAGAACATTACTATTAAGTATTAACTACCAGGATTTGTACTGAAGACATCATTACTATAGTTTTTGCTACTGTTAACTCAATGTTTAATCTGATAGGGTGCTCAGCCTTGCAACTACTATGCAAAACATGGGGTCTGCAAATACGGGCCTACATGTAAGTTTGACCATCCAATGGGAACCCTCAGCTACACCCCTTCAACCTCCTCTCTCTCTGCTCTCTCTGACATGCCAGTCTTTCCAGTCAATCTCCCCTACAGCACTACCACCACTGGAGATATCCAGCCGGACAATTTCTCCGGTACAGAGCCAATTTCTCCACAACTGACCTTCTCAGTAACTGTAAGCAGTTGCGGCTCAAATGCACCTGTTAGTATTGGTAGTTCAATTTCAAATTGAAAGGTGATGAAATGAAATAAATGCGGGTCCTAACAATGTTGAATTACAGTATGGTGACTCAATTTGGGGGGTTAAGATGCGAGAAAACATGAAAGTGAGATTTAGTGAAATTTGCCCAAATAGTGTAGTATTGATGTCTAGTTCTCTCTGCTACATCTCTGTTTTGTGGGGCCAAGTTATCAACTAGGGAAAACTAATGTTGATTAATTGTGAGAACAAGTCGACCACAAGGGAATAACTGTCGATTTTTGTAAATTCTTGTTCCAATTTCCATTTTTAAATTATGTCAAAGGATAATCAGAAGGTTGCAGAGTTTCTTTGTAATAGTTCTCAAATTATTCAAAGAGAAATTGTTGATGGCCATTGCAGGGTTCTCTCTCTGGTTCTTTACTTCCTAGTTCTAGGTGTTCTGTTGTACACATTTTTTTCTAACCCCCCCCCCCCCCCCAAATCATACATTTTGATATATCAACATGAATGCATTAACTCAAAAGGGAATATTTTGAGTTAATGAATCTCGACCATCTGATCTGTTTTAAGGTTCGTGCGAACTAGATTCGCAATAATATTAAAGGGCCCTTATGTTTTAGGCAGGAGCCAGCTGAATTGATTCCGTTTTAAATTAAAATTAGACGACTGGGATTCATCAACTCAAAAGATTCTTTGAGTTAATGCAGGGGATACACATTTGCTTAGCAATGCATAAGCTTAATTTACATATCAACGTGAGTAGTGGTCTAATGTAACATTGAGAAGCACGCAATTTTTAGTAAGCAAAGTGATATCTGTCTCGTCTTACTTTCTTTCTGGAAATAAGGATTCTCTTTATTTCCAATATTCTTTTAAATGTCTCATGTGGAAATTAAATGTGTTTAGAAAGACGAAATTCATCAATCATTACCATCTGAGCCAAACTGATGGTGACGAACCGTGTTTGGTAGAGAGCATTATGCATAACGTATATTTGTCTGTACTTCAGATTAATATTTAATATTTCTTTTTATAAAGACTAAATAGTTAATATAAACTGTTCAACATAATCATTATATAAAAATATATGTGCTCGTAAATCAAATTTTACGTTATTTTTAATTTTTTTTTAAGAAGGTAGAAAAACATTTGACCTAAAATCAAATGTAGTGATTTTGTATCTATCTAAAAACATAGCAAAAAAAAACTCGACAAAAATGTAAAATTTCATGATGTTTAACATACAGTTCAGAGTGTCGGCTTAAATTTTGAAAATAAAAATATTAATTTGAAGTACGGATCAATATGTGGCTATGTGCTATACATAGTACCATAATATCACTCTCATTCTTTAATCACACCAACAAAAGACAGTTAGGGAGTTGGCCACAATATTGATCCCGGACAATAATTTAAGATGATCAAGCAAACACCGTTTCTTCTATCAACATCAAAATGCACAATAACATGACAATTTGAAATGTTAGATTCAAATATTTATTATTAACAACTGCGTTTTTGAAAGAATGCACCTAATCTTCAGTTACAAAAGGAACAAAATTACTACAACAGGAAAAAAAAAATGGACACTTGGTTAAGGCCATTAAAAAATAGGAAAAACAATACAAGTCTAAAATCTTTGACAAACAATTTGGCAAAGTTTCCAAGTCCCTTGTGCAATAATTAACGCTTGTTTCTTCATACCATGCCAAAAGCTCCTCGATCATGATTTAGATTTCTTATGTTTCTTACCCTCCTGAAGAGAAAAATAAAAAATTAACAAAAATAATAATAATAATAATAATAAGTAGCACCATTAAATATACAAGACTGAAATATCAAATGGGCACAAACTGGGAAGTGGTTGGATTGAGGCTTCAATCAGAAAGCTCTGATAGTTGTAACAGTAGAATAGATGTTGTAATCACCTTTAATTTTACGCAAATTGGTAGCCACTACCAATGCTTTTCAAAATATATATATCAAATGAGCAAACAGTTTGGTACCTTGTTCTTCTTTTTCTCCTTTTTCTTTTTCTTTTTCTTATTATGTTTCTTGTTTGTTTTGTTTCCATGTTCTTCAATATCTCTGGAAACCTGAAATATTCATTTATGAGGCCATACAGTAACTAGAAATATTCATGATTTTATTAAATAGATAACTGAAGAATGCAGCAAGAACCTTAGTCTTTTTCCTTTTTCTTTTCTTCTTATTTATTTCTACTGCTCCATCTAGGTCATCCCCAGAACCCTGCAAAGTATTACTTTTATCATCACACATTTTAAAATAAAAAAAAATTAAATAACAATAAAAATTATCATGCACACATACCTCTGATGAATCCTCAAATGATGCAACATGGCGTACATTTCTTCCAGAGGTCGAAGGTTCTGAAAATAATATCTGATAGCAGTAAATAATGACTACATAGTACATTAATGATAGTAAAAACTAACTTGACCTAATTTTACCTGCCTCAACCCAGTTCACCCCAAATAGTACAAAAAACTATCATGAGTATTTCTTGTAAAGAAAACTTTGATTCAAGGAGCTGACATACTGCTGCTAGCTTTTACAGTTTCTTTGGCATTTTTTACTGCCAACTCTAGCAGGTCTGGGTTGATAGACTTCAGCCCATCAGGTTGCTGCAGCTTCCTTTCCAAAAATTTTGCCAAGGCTGCAGCTTTGTTTGTCTTCACGGGCCCACCAGGATGAGCCAATCTAACAGAAATCATCATTTCAATCAATGGACATACCAATCTAACAGAAATCATCATTTCAATCAATGGACATACCAATCTAACAGAAATCATCATTTCAATCAATGGACATACTATACATTATGAGAAAGAAGAAGAGAGAAGGTAATGAAACTAAAGTGAGGCTATGGTACTTGCAAAGCGCAGGTCGGTCCGTGCTTTGGATTCATATCTCCATTTTCAAAGTCTAAATAGCTGATCCAAACGGCCCAACATTATTATCATATGAAAATGTATTTGGAGACCAAATTTTACATTTTTAGAATTTTTACTATTTTTTAGACAATTAGAAATCACTTGATCTAAAAATTCTGGACCATCTGAAAGTAGTGATTTTCTACCTACCTAAAAAAAGAGCAAAAAAAATCTAAAATTTGGTTTCCTAGTACATTTTCATATAGAAATCATGTTGAACAATTCAGATCAACTATTTAAATTTTAAAAATGGAAATATGGATCTATAGCACGGACCGATCCGTGCTTTGCAAAGTACCAGAGCCTCACTCATGAAACTATCTTTTTTGGTTGCATTTGGGAGGAAGATAACTTCGGAATATCTCAGAGATAAAGTGAGAGGTGGTATTATCGCTGTGTTCTCTCTCCCAGAAAATAGCCTTTGCGATTGTATAGGGTACCAATATTGGACCAGGAGCTTTTACTGGTCTGACAAATGATATGGTTGATTGATGTCAGCACAATTTTGGAAGATTATAGGTGGCTTTACACCCAAAATTCTTTTCTTCATAGTCCCTATGTGTCAGCCGTGGGACTTGAGTTAAATCCATGGTGCATTATGAGTATCCAAATTTGAAATGAAAGAGTTCTGTATTTTCTTTATTTGAGATAAATTCAGAAAAACAGTACGCGGTAATGACTTGCATAACTTACGATTGAAAGGAAGGAAGAAATAATTGCAAAGGCAGAACCGTTGAATGCAGTTAGTTTTGCCCAATTGCTCATGCAATATTTTAATTTCCAGCTATTTTAGCAATTTCTATTGGTTACAAATATGATATATCAACACTAACTAACAAAACCTAGTTTCAATTCAACGCCCGTTTACAAAACCTGATAACCGACATAAAAAATTTGTAATGCACCAGAGCCAATGCAAAAGAATCTCTACTCATAACAGTAGGCCATATACACGCTATGATTGAATTCCATGATCTCAATCAAGTAAACCCTAGCATCTGGATCCTTGAATACCAGCACATAGTGAACTAACAGCTAACAGCTATGCACGAGTTATGCAGATCAGAAGAAAATAGTTCTGTAACAGCGTACCAACCTGGGAAGAGACCGAGAGGAGGTCGGAGGGGCAGGAAGAGGCGCGAATTTGCTCCCTCGCAGCGCGCGCTGTTCCTCCTCCGTCAAAGAAGCGGCGTAATCGTCGGGCTCCGGCGCCATGGATCGCACCTCCGTCGAAACGAAGGTTCGAGAAGAAGAGATGAATTGGGAAATGGGTGCAAATCAGTAACTCCTGTCAGCATAAAATCGGACCGTTTAAACTGTTCAATATAATTTTGTACGAATCTTAAAGTAAAGAATGCAGTTAGATTATAGAAATCCGCTTTGAGATGTGTGTCAAAGTAAATCAGACCACTTAGATATCATTCTACACAGTCAGGTATTGTAGTACATCTGAATTCAAAGTGAATCCCCTGCTGGAATATTTCTGCGGTATTTTTGCGCTCGGGACACTGCGAGTGAATTTCGAATTTGTTCGATGGATTGGGCCTAGACGAAGGCCTGTGCAATTTAAGCCCACCAATTAAGGCCTGGATTGGGCCTAGACTAAGGCCTGTCCAATTTAAGCTCATCAATTAAGGCCTACGAAAGTCCAAAGAGGAATAATTGGGCTTTGTTGCTTTTTATGTTCGCAAAAATTACATGCGCTAATTTAAAGCGATAGATCTAATAATATGAATTAGGCTATTGTAGTTGAAATATAAATTATATGTTTTTTTTTTTTTATATTTAATGATGGATTCAAGTAGCTTAATGTGATCTAACATATTAAAATCTTATGGAATACAAAACTTTGAGTGAGTCTATGGTACTATGCATATTACGATTTGGCACCGTGCTATGGCTCTATATTCAAATTTTAAAATCCTAACGGTTAATCTAAACCGTTCATCTTGTTCTCCATATTAATATGTGTTTGGAGACCAAATTTTACATTTTTTGAAATTTTTTTAGATTTATTGAAAATCACTGTTTTTGGATGGTCCAGAATTTTCAGATCAAGTGATTTTTCAAATATCTAAAAAAATAGTAAAAAAATTTCAAAAAATGTAAAATTTGGTCTCCAAACACATTAATATAGTGAACAAGATGAACGGTTCGGATCGACCGTTAGAATTTAAAAACTCGAATATAGAGCCATAGCACAGTAACAACCCGTGATATGCATAGTACCATAGACTCACTCCCAAACTTTTATTTAAAACTTTTCTGTACTGTATTTCAAATTGTTGGAAAAATCATATTTGATATGCAAACATTTTAGGTCCATCTTTTAAAAATAAAAAATAGTAAAAATTTGACACCAACAAGATTTGTAGAATATAACAAACGATTTAGATTGACCGTTTAGATATGAGAAAAAATAATAATCATTTGTAATTCGATCAATTAGATATGAGAAGAGAAAACATTGCAACTGTTCGCCTATACAAAATAAAAAGTTACAACTGTGCTCTATGTACAAAATGTAAAGAAAATTTCATGTATTTGTTTCACTTTTGTAATTTTGTTAGTTCATAATTTGTATTTCTAATTAATTTAGACCACATTTCAAGTCTCATAATGATCAAAATTGACAGATATACTCTAAATATTATAAAAAAAAATTTGCAAAGAATTTATTTGTAAAGTCATAAAGATACATCTTATATCATGCAAAAAAATTATAATGGAAAGGTATCTATTCTATCTTTATATCAAGCAAAAAATATAATGGAAATAGTATATGGGCATCTATTCTTGTAAATAATCAATTGTGGCACGCATTGATGTTTTAACGCATTGCTATTTTACATTGATTGCTTTAAATGTTAGCTTTGTACGATTTTGTCTTGTGCTTTAATTTTGTTGATAGTCTGTTATGAGGAGTTGTAATCACTAATCCCCGAGCTAGTCCCCCAGCTTATTAACAGTCATATAATCATTAATTAACTACTTACTTGAACGTACTTTAAAGTACAATTTAAATCCAGTTAGCTCGGGGATGCGATGGGGGATTGGTTCTAATTTTAATTATGCAAATTAGTAATTCTTAGATATTCCGTAACCATGTTTATTTATGTATAGCTCTATATTAATCTAGTAATTTACAGCCTTTTTTTTTTCTTATTTTTTTTTCAGTGGAGACATAACCTTGAGTTGCTATATGATCGTGTAATGAAATACCCAGATCAGGTCCATAATTTATACTTCACTTTTCTCTTTGTTCTTCAGGCTATAACAAAGGTGATCTTCAGTTATTCCAGAATTTCATAATTTTTTATTTATAGTTTTCTTTAGCTTTTTTTTTTAGTTGCATTGGAGATGATTATTAGATTCAAGTACTGGTTTGATCTGATCATTGTTCTTTCTTTCTTTTTATTTATTATGATCTTTGTTGTTGTTTGTTATGGATTTAATGGTTTTAAACTTTGGTATAAAGTACTAATTCTGTCTTAAACAATTAACAGTACAATACTGATTTGCTCTAGTATAAAAAATTAATGTTTAAATGATGTACCAGATGATAGTGGTACACACCAGTATTGATCATGAGCAGCATTTAGTATATAAAATAGAAGAGTGAGGCTATGATACTATGCATAGCGCAGATTGATCTGTACTATGGATCAATGTCTCCATTTATATAGCTGCAACTACAAAGGAATGAAGTAATAGCTCTGATAAATCTTCTGAATGTGTTTGTAAACCATAATCATTACAAGATCCCACCTGTTACTTGCTTTACACACATATATATATTTTAAAATGTGATTTGTAAACACATGCTTATATGTTTGTAACACAAATTTTTTAATTTTATAAACACAGGTTTATATGCTTTAAAATTAATTATGCAAATTAACAGCTTTATATGCTTTAAAGTGTGTTTGTAAACACATGTTTATATGCTTTAAACACAAGTTTATATGCTTTAAACAAAGGTTTATATGTTTTAAACAAAGTTTATATGCTTTAATAGCTTTATATGCTTTAAAATGTGTTTGTAAACACATGTTTATATGCTTTAAACAAAGGTTTATATGCTTTAACAGCTTTATATGTTTTAAAATGTGTTTGTAAACACAAGTTTATATGTTTTAAACACAAGTTTATATGCTTTAAACAAAGGTTTATATGCTTTAAAATATATTTGTAAATACAGGTTTATATGCTTTAAAATGTGTTTGTAAACACAGGTTTATATGTTTTAAACACATGTTTATATACTTTAAACAAAGGTTTATATGCTTTAATAGCTTTATATGCTTTAAAATGTGTTTATAAATACAAGTTTATATTCTTTAAACACAAGTCTGTATGCTTTAAACAAAGATTTATATGCTTCAACAGCTTTATATACTTTAAAATGTATCTATAAACACAAATTTATATGTTTTAAACAAGTGTTTATATGCTTTAAACAACGGTCTATATGCTTTAACAGTTTTACATGCTTTAAAATGTGCTGCGGGATACTCTCGGGGATTAGTACAAATTTAGAGTTATAAATTTCGTGCTCGGGGACACACTTGGGAATTGGTTCAAATTTAGGACTGTAAATTTTTGCTCGGGGACGAATTCGGAAATTCGTTTTTGTTTTAAAAAAATGAAAATTTAACTCATTTATAATGAAAATTAAACACTTGAATGCAGTAGATTAAATAATTTCCTTTATATATTTAAATTATACAATTGTTTCGTTGTATTTGGCAGTGCTCTTGTTAAATTTGTTTAACATAGAGTTTTTCTCTTCATGCAACGAAATTCTATACAATAAATAAAGATTAGTCCTGTTATTGCATTGTATGAAGTAAAACCTGATCTTTTTGTCGCCAATATTCTAGAAGGTTGGGAGACGCGCATAGGTACTTTGTTTGGGGTACAATTATCAGCTTCCTTTAATATAATAGAATTTATTAGTCAGCCTACTAACAAAAATTAATCTGATAAAACATATCATGCGATATATATTATTTTTACATCCAACCAAATAGCATTATAATTAAACAAATGGAACAAGAACTGACTAAGAAAATCAAAGAATGGACACCCCTTTCCTTTTTTAACTAAATAGATTTTCTGACTTTTTTAATATATAATTAATAAGGTTACAAATAACATTCTCATGAAAACATTATCCAAACACTAAATAAATCATCAAATTAAGTTAAATGCTGTCAAATGTTATAGCCTAAAAAACGTCAAATTGGTTGTGAAAAAAATTATATATACATCCAAGACAAAATCAATTAATTCTTTGAACTAAAGCCTCAACATACCCGCATTCGTCCTTGTCATCAGGACCCATCCAATAACCAGAAATAACAGTATTCACACTCAGAGGTGTACCAGTATAACTTAAATCAGCGATATTCGCACTCAGAGGTGTACCAGTATACCTTAAATAAGTATTCACACTCAAAGGTGTACCAGTACAGCTTAAATTCAATGAGAAATCAGGTCTTTCAGAGAAAAACATACAACTAGAGTACCAACCTCTCATTTTTCTGATGCTATTTGTACCAGTTGCGGTACAGGGTGTCGATAGCTGCCAACCTGAAATTGATTGAGAATTGCCAAAAATCAGATAAGATGTATAAAATGTGCATAGATGAACACACACACAAAAAATAAAAAAAATAAAAAAATAAATCTGATATACCATTTGAATCTGCTTTATATGAGATATTGATTACCAGTGGAACTTCATGTCCCTGTTTACAAATTTTGGCCATCAAATCAAATCAAATCAAAGAAAAAACCAAAAATAAATGAAGTAAACGAAGTAATTGATAATTTTACCTCATTTGTGGCTCTCCAATTGAAATACGGTAACAAAGCGTCTCCGAAGAACAATGGCTTAGATACTGCACCCGCCATTGAAGAGCTCATAATAGTTCGCAATCTGACAAGGAAATTTTGATTTCTTTTAGAAAGGATTTGGGATTTGAGAGCTAGAGAGAGATTTTGGAATAAAAAAGGGTTTGGCTTTTTGGAAAGATAAAAAAAAAGTAACCTTTCCTCGACTTATATCTATCTGACGGCGAAAGTCGTGTTTGTTTTCATGTGGCGAGTCGTAACTTGGAACTGAAACGGACCAACTCAGAGCTCATTCTACACGGTCGGGTATACTGGATCTGAATTCCATTTACATTCATCAGAGCCAGTTTATAGTTTATACTTTAAAAAGATTAATATCCGAAATTTAAACAGCTAATTCAAAAAATTATAGAAACAAAATAAATAGTTCCTTGAAATAGTAGAGAATATTAACTAACAAAAAAGAAAATTATAAATAAAGAGTCAAATTTTAAGAGTTAACTAGTAAAATTTTGAGGGAAAAAAATATATACAGAGTTATTTTGACTTCTCGCAGCGCACAACTAATAGAGACAAATAAAACAGTATATAATTGGTGCTTTGGATCTTGTGTGAAGCTAAAATAGCTCTGTTAATATCTGTACTTCCAATTTGAAGGAACCAAATTAAGAAAGGTATTTTATGCCTCACCAAATAATTAGGCACCTAAATGGACCTCCAAAATTTATTATTGCAAAACTAAAAAAATAATTTTCCTGAAATAGTAATAAATTTACTATAATTAGGAAATTTATTTTGCTTGACCACCAAAATTGTCCTTCTCTTCATCTTTGTATCATTTAATGTGACCATGGATATACAATTTCTCTCTAAAATAAAAATTAACTGTGCTTAATTTCATCATGTCAAAGCTCTTCCAGTGCCGATGGATCGGCTTATGCGCAATTATCGCCGGTTGTTCGATGTACGTAAATTCATCTTTCGCTAACAGAGATTTCAAATCTGCGATGAACTCCGGGCTTTGTCCGGCACCCGGTTTTCTCAGCCTTTATGTAGCTTCTAGTTTCAGAGATGATCACTGGGCTTATAATTACCTTAATTTTGGTAGATTATTATCTCTAATTTGCTTGAGAACAAGTATTTTGCATGGTGGAGATAGCTTGATGAAGACTTGTATCACAACTGCTGGTCTTTTGCCTTGGGTATCCAATAGAATATATTGGTTAGCTTCCTCTAATGTAAGCATATATATATATATATGAGGAGAGTTTAAATGCCTCCATTTTTTGTGCTTCCATCATATCTCTATTTTTTAAAACTTTAATAATTTAATATTTTAAAACTTAAAAGTCAAAATAAAACCGTTAGATGTGATCTATGTTATTTTCTCTATGTGCTCATAAAAAATTATGACATTTCAATTTTATTTTTATGTGAATTAATAAGTTCAAAAATGAATGTCTAGAAATCATCTAAATTAGTGCATTTTTTACAAGCTCTTGATGACAATCAAAATAAAATTGAAATGTCATAATTTTTTACATGTGCATAAATAAAATAATGTAGATCATATCCAATGGTTTTATTTTTATTTTTAAATTTTAAAAAATAGAGGCATGATGGAGGCATTTGAACCCTCTCTCTCTCTCTCTCTCTATATATATATATATATATATCTATATTGAGGAGGGTTCAAATGCCTCCATTTTTTGTCTCCACCATGCCTCTATTTTTAAAAAATTTAATAACTTAAAATTTAAGACGTAAAAATCAAAATAAAACCATTAAATGTGATCTATGTTATTTTCTCTATGTGCTCATAAAAAATTATTATATTTCGATTTTGTTTAAATGTGAATAAATAAGTTGAAAAATCAACGTTTAGAAATTATCCACATTAGTGTGTTCTTTATAAGCTCTTGATGACAACCAAAACAAAATTGAAATGTTATAATTTTTTACACGTGCATAGATAAAATGATATAGATCATATTCAACGATTTTATTTTGACTTTTAAATTTTAAATTTTGAGTTGTTAATGTTTTTGAAAATTGAGGCATAATAGAGACAGAAAATTGAGGCATTTGAACCCTCCTCATATATATTTACTATTCCAATTTAGATTTATTAGTGAGGCTATGGTAATTTGCAATGATCAGATTGGTTCGTGCTATGAATTCATATTTTTGTTTTCAAAGTCCAAATAGATGATCTAAAGCACTCAACGTGATCTTCATTTGAAAATATATTTACCATTAAAATTTTTGTTTTTTTTTATTTTTTTTACTCTTATTTTAGGTAGGTAGAATTCACTACCTTCCAAGGTTCTAAATAGCGATTATAGCACTATAGCTTTTAAGGTCTGAACAAACTATAGTACAACCATAGCTAGCTATTTAGAATCATTATAAAAAATAAGCGGTTAATAGCATTATAGCTTTTAAGATCCAAAAAAGCTATAACACAGCTATTGCGTAGCTATAGCTATTTAGAACCTGCTTCCGATGGTCCATAATGTTTAGACACTACAAGAATTTATGCCTTTCCCGGCGCTTAAAAACGCCACCAGATATACTAGAAAACGCCAGTAAAGACATTTCCCGGCGGTTGGGCAAGTGCCAGGAATACTGCCGTCGGCAAAACCCTTTCCCGGCGCTTACAGACTCTTATGCCGGCGTTTACAAAACGCCGTCCGAAATATGGCCTTTCCCGGCGTTTTAAAAACGCCACCGCAAGTTTGTGACCTTTCCCGGCACTTGCATACCCTTTCCCAGCGCCAGATTAGCGCCAGATCACCCAGAGCTGCACAAAAGACTGAGAATTTACCAAAAAAAAAAGGTCATAGAACGTTGAAGAATTAATACAGAACAATGCAGAAAACTGGAAACTTATAAAACAGACCCTGCACCTTACCAGAATGCAAAAAAGTTTCAGAAAAATCCATAATTCATACCAGAATTGAACAAAAGGGGTTGGTACAGTGCTGGTATATATACCAATTTGTAAACATATTACAAATGTGCAAACCGTGCTGGTACAGATGATTATAAGCAAAGTTTGTCAATTAAGTATATGTTCTCTCACAAAACAATTATTGAATAAGATATGGGATAAACATATCACAGGGTATATCATTTATTATCTCGCTACTCACAGCAATTGGGTCAAGTGTCAAGATATCAGTTCTAAGGTAACACAACCAATCAAAGTAAAGAAAGAATGAAAAAGTGCAAGAAAGAAAGGGTTTAGTTCAGCATTCAACATCTCAAGAAAGAAAAGGACAACAAGGCACAGAGGGCTCAAGCGTAACCCTCAATTCACAAATTTCACAATCATCACATGAGAAAAATCTAGTAACTATTGAACCGAAATAACATACCTAGAGAGAGAGTGACGGCGGCGGCAGCGGCAGCGGCTGGGGGGGCGGACTTGTGCTCGGTGTTCAGGGTTAGAGAGAGAGAGAGACAGCAAGGGAGGGTTTGTGCTCGGTAGAGAGAGAGGGCAAACGAAATGGCGGAGGGATATGGGCACGAGGGGATGGCACGGAGATGAAGGAGGAGAGGAGCGAAGAGAGAGAGAGAGAGAGAGAGAGAGAGAGAGGGGAGAGGCACGGGGAGCCGGGGGTCTAGGTTTCGATAATTTTTAGAATTCGCTCAATTTTTGTTTTTGGCAACCTCTTTTTTTTTATTAGGAAAAGCCGGCGTTTCCTTGGATCGAATTTTTTTTCTTTTAACAAAAGATGGCGTTTTTGGTAGCGCCGTACAGATTAGCGCCGGGAATTGAAGTAAAAATAGTAAAAAGATTTGTAAACGCCGTACAGATTAGCGCCAGATTTTCTAATTATCTGAAAAATAGTAAAAAGATTTTTAAAGTGTAAAATTTGTTCTCCACGTACCTTTTCATATGAAGAACATATTGAACTGATTGGATCGACTGTTTGAATTTTAAAAACAAAAATATAGATCCATAGTACCGGACCTAGCTACGTGCCCATTGCAAGGTACCATAGCCTTGCTCTTTATTAATTTTTTTATATTTGTTTTTTTCTTTTTGTTTTGATCAAACAAATCATGCTTTATTAATTTCAAACTTTCTTCTTACAGGAAAGAAGCTTTAATATATGGCCATGGACAAAATATGCTTATCAAATGCTCAACTTATTGCGACTTGTTGTGGTTTTTCTTGTGTATCAGATCTGGAAAGGGAGGCACTTACTGACAGAAACATTTTTCCTAGAGAAAATTCTTTTATCAGAAATTTTACTTGCTTTCATTCCATTTGTAATAAGATTAGATGATATGTTTTCATTGGACTACTTTTGTGAAATTGTATGAGTCTTTTGTGCAATATGGTCACTAAGTGATATAAAGTGAAAAATTATCAAACCAGTACCAGTACTTTCTGGCAAATGAACTAGTACCAGTACTTTCTGGCAATCTTATTCAAAATAATGTTTTGTTTTTCTCTTTTAATATTTTTTAAAGTAAGTTCTTTATTTTAGTTGTTTTTAGAATGTTTAAATCATGTACATTATTTATTTATCTGTAATGTATATTTTTTTATATTCTCTAAATTATTTACTTGTATATTTTTCTATGGATGATTTGTTAAATTGTTTTTTTTTTTTCTTCATGGGCGTAAGCTAAAATGTTTTGTTCATTTTGCCACAATGCACATATAAACTATTTTTGTGTGCATGGAATATGGAGGTAAGGTGATAGAAACTAGTTTATTAAAGATGATAAAAATATTGTGTCAAGAATTATAAATATGAGCATCCATTGTATTTGCTTTGATACTAATTTCTTTGAAGTTCATAGTTGTTCATTGATAGGGCCCTGAGCCATGAGCTCAAGACAAGGGCCTCCGAACAAGTCCCAAATGCTGCGGGCCTGTCGAAGATCCGCATAGGCTGTAATATATCTAAGATCTCGAGACGGCCCGGCTCAAACTTGAGATCACTCGTATCTGCAACAAACTCCGTACGATTTGTCTCGCCAGACAAAATTGTTAGGCTCCCAGGTCGGTGCGCTACGCGACAGCAAAAGCCCGACCTAGATAAGACCCAATGCTGAGCCTGAAGGGGGGTTCGCATTTTTTGACACACGAGAGGTATCAAAAATCAGAGTCTGAATACCTCACACACACACACAAGTCCAGCTCGAGAGTTGCATCATGCTACCTCGAGGACTAGCACGTATCATTCATAAAAAAAAAAAAAAAGATAACATAATTCAAAACAAATATACAGCAAAAACATACTAAACCAAAAAAAAGTTTCATAATTGAAAACAATACTCCTATTATTTATTGATATGATCAGATGTAATGCAATAAAACAAAAAAAGAAGCAAAATACTGCAATAGCAAGCACAGATAAGCAAGAAATTGCATACTACTCGGTATAGCACGATACAAAGTTCGAACTCATTATTCGTGAGACTCAGGGGCGGAGGTAACAAGCAACAATGCGGGTCAATTGACTCTCATTTTTTTCAATTTTTTTTGTATTTATGCATTATTTTGTATGTAATTTAGAGGAGAATGTCACGTTATAATAAAATTGACCTCCATATATTTTTACCCCCATAATTCAAAAGTCTGACTTCGCCTCTGATGCCACTCATATTCAACTGATATGCAGTTGTTCTCAAATTCCCTGCCTTTTTTCTTCTCTCCTTGGAGCAGCATTCTCAGTCTCCCTCAAGTTTATTGTCAATTATAGGCACACAAAATGAAATCTTCTATCACCAATAGTGATATCCAGTTATCAATATATGCAAATGCAATACTACCTCTTACCCAGGAAGACATCATGTAAGGTTTAGATGAAGTGTGATTATTATTCATTCTATCTAGTTTTCAAAAAATCATTTTATTCATTCTATCTGGTTCCTCAAAAATAATTTTATTCCCAAGTAGAAATAAAGTGTTCTTAAGTTTATGAAGTCCCTTTGTAAACTCAACTATAAAAAATATCATATGAACTTCAAATAACAAATCAAAACTATGGAATCTCATCTATCCTATGAGTCATGCATCTACATACGAAAATTTTATAATTTCAAATTAATTTAATATATAGTCAAGCGGTCAAAATTAGAATATTTATAAATTAATTTAAATTATTTATTTTTTTAACATTTTTTTTACCACTTAACTATATATAAAATTAATTCAAAAATTTAAAATTTTCACACGTAAACACATCACTTATAACATAAATAGATTTCAACTGTTCAGATTTGTCATTTAAAACCAATCCAATAGATTTTAAAATTGAGTTCACAAAAGACAAAACACTCCTTGTTCCTTCTATCTGGTTCTTCATACAATTCTTTATCTTAATCTAGTTCTTCATACAACTCTTTATAGAAATTTTGTACAGAACGGTGTCCAAATCAACTAACTGTTCCCAAAAAATGTATGCTTAAATAGAATCTATTTCAGGTAATGGGAACATAGACTTCAAAGTGATGTAGGATTTGTTTCTTTTTTGAACAAAATCCACACTAGTACCTCAAAAGTTTCAGAGTTGCATGAAATTTGTAGATGTAGCTGAGAGCAGGAACTAAATTAATGCACTTAATTTATACAATTAGACTAGTTCTGATTCACCAATCAAACTCACCAACTGCAAGTAAAAAAAAATTGTTAAGGATAAAAAAACAAAAAAATTATTATGGGTTACTCATCAGATCTCGAACTAGTGGGGCGGGGGGGGGGGGGGGGGGGGGGGGGGGGGGGGTTGTTATATTTACAGCACCAATTGATAAGAAAGGAGACAGCATGATACAATTTCTATGAACATAGAACAGCATAATCGATGAATCTACCAAATAGACAGCCAGCTAGCCTGAGCTCTCTTTCCGTCTTAACCCTGAAAAATTGTTTAATTTGATGATATCAGACCAGCTCATTCAACAAGCGAAAGTTGCACGAATAAATTATGTGGTTCAAGAGAGATATGGATCAATAAATAATCAAGGAATCAGATGTAGTATAAAAACGAATTACCATGAAACTCTTGTCAGGTCTGCACAGCTAAGCTTGATATTCCATCTCGTAATATTTACACTTGAACCAGCTCAACTCAAAACATTTGTACGCATGTAATCAAACTATCAGAATACAAAAAAATAACATGGCCATATACTCGTATAGCATGTCCCAGAATAATTGTACACAACGACTTGAAGAGTAGGGAGCGGACAAACCACTTTATTAGAAGAGTGTTAACCTGGAAAATTGCATTGTAATAATACAAGTCTCAGACATAATTGTGTTCAAATTTTGAAATACTAAAATATCACCAAACTATTATTTCGCATATTTCACATACTTCATATTATTATGTGGAAATTCCATCAATCAGGCACAATAACAATGTTGATAAAGCATTGACTATCATCAGTGCTAGTACAATACAGAATACATACTTCAAATTATCTAACATATTTATTTACTTAAAAATCAATTATCTAATATACTTAAGAGAGATTGGCAGTTACCTGATTAGTGGAAAACTCTTTATATTAATGACAGACAGACTCCATTGAAACTCGTACAAGCTGGAGTAGTTCTCTGACATTGTGAAAACCAAAATTAAGGGCACTTCTGACAGAGGCGATACCGTTTGCATCAACCCCTTCATTTTCAGAACTGAAAGCTGTGAAAGCGGCCAGTGACTTTCTAGTCGCTTCGAATGCACAATTTAGATCGTTTGTCTGTTATAATATTGAGTAGAAGTCAGACCCGATCACAGATGTCTAAAAATTATATCTATTAAATATGGATATACATATGTATGGAGATGGACAATACCATTTGGAACCTTCCCTTAAAAGTCCAAAAAATACATTCATACCGGACCACACCAAACATACAAGCAACTAATATATGGGTTTAAAATTCTTCTTTTACAAATCATGTTGACAATAAATCCTTAGAATCTGGTTATAACGGCACGGAAGAGACATACATAGGCGAGTAACCGAGTCATATGAGGATGGTTGCGAGCGGCCATTAAATGGTTAGCACCGGCAACTTGAGGTGAATTTGAATCCTTGACCGAAGCAACCTTGGCCAATCCATGGTTATTCAAATTGTCAATATCTGAGGCAGAGGACGACGGTGACTCCCCTATAACAACGCCAGAGGTACAGTTAACAATACAATACAACAAAATAAAAATAAAAATGAACTTTTAATCTGACATGACCTAACTAAATACGAGTTGACAACTTATGTAAACTACTCAGAGAACTGCTCTTTTAATGACTAATGAGTAGACAACATCTCAATGAATATCTTTATTTATTGTTGAATTTTCATCCACTGAACTCGTAATTAAAACACTGGTAGTCCTTCAGGTATAGAGATGAATTACCGAGCTGGAGCATCTGAAGAGTTGTTTGTAGCTCATGGCGGTCCCGGCTAGCAATGGGATTTTTATAGAAGGCTGCCTTGAGATAAGCCACCTCCACACACTTGTATGCCAAAGCCGAAGCACCCATTTTCTTGCACTTCTCGTATGAATGTGCACAGAAACTGCCAAAGAAAGACAAGGTGTAATCTTCAGATCACAGAAGGCGAACATACCCATCCCACTTTTTACTTTAATAGTTCAGACTGGCATGTTAAATGAGCATACAAACCGCACTAATAATATCTTAATAGCAGGTCGAGTGAGGTAATGGCACTCTGCATAGCACAGATTGGTCCGTACTATGGATCGATATCTTCATTTCCAAACAGTCAATTTGAATGGTCTAGAACTTCTAAGATCAAGTGATTTTCTACCTATCTAGAGAAATAGTAAAAAAAACTCTAAAAAAATTAAAATTTGATCTACAAGTACATTTTCATAAGAAGAAAATATTGAACGGTACGGATCAGCTGCTATGACTTTATAAATAGAAATACTGATCCATAGTACGGACCAATATGCACTATGCATAGTACCGTAACCTCAATCATAACAGCTGATCCCTCAGTTAGTTGTGTATGCAACAAATTTGTTCAAGAATAATTGTTGCTAGCTTACTCGCACAGTTTTGCAGTGTCTGAATAGATTTGCACGGCCTCTCCATGCCTATCCCCACCAGCAGGTTCACATAAAGACGCAGCTTGAAGAAACTTCAAGCCGGCTTCAAAATATATTCTCGTGCTATCCAGTTCTGATTCATCATTCTACAAGACAAACCCCACCAAGAAGTCAACATGTAAGTTTTTAGTCTCGCTACGAATATTAGACAATATTCTTCTTCACTGTCCAGTGGACCCCTCTTGTTCAGTAAGGATGCTAAAGGGCAATAACTTCTCCCCATTTACTGCGTAGGCCTATGTTACATGTTCCCAGCATTGTGTACCCAACAAAATCTCCGAAACTTCTTTATTTTATTTCTTATTCATTTCTTTTGAGTTTTGAGTGTTCTTTTTCACCAAAATTCATGATTCTAGCTGTAGAATTTTATCATGAATTTTATTTCATGAGAACTACATTTTTTGTTTGTTTATAATTTCCAAGCAATTAATTCTTTTCAAGTGCTCTCCCTTCACCAAAATTCAAGGAATCAATATTTTTCACGATTGATGTCTGAGTGCAGTGCCTTAGACTTGTAGATGAATTCCCTTTTGTCGAATAAATATGAACTAAAATTCTAGAGAGAATCTTAGATGGCTCTGTTAACAGATGAATTAGGTTATACACTCACAATTAATGCATAATACCTCGGTGAGTACACTCTGATTACCTTCATACGATCAGCTGTATGCTTCAAAGCTCGGGCTTCTTTCAGAAGAAGATTCTTCTCAGCACTGGATGTGTCCAGTGGGTTAGAAGCAGCTTGTCTAACAGCATTAGGTGGCAATCCATTAGCAATCTCCTGTTTTTTGGGTTGTGGTGCCTTTGGCAAATGACCATTTTGTGGTACATTATTTTCATTGACTGCTGATGCACCAATTTTAGTACCTGAGGATTCTGGTACAAACTTGTTACCTGATGGCTGCGGTCTATCAGTTACTGCTGAAAATAAGAGCAGTTTAATTAATACCGGGTTAAAAAAATATTACCATACCACTACTGAATCAGATCATGTGGGACCCAGATGGTTCAAAAAAATATTATTACCTCTGTCAGAATGACTTCTGTGTTTCTCCTTTGGTCTTGAAGAAACCTTCATTTCACTTTTAGGTATCTTACGGCGATTTGAACCTTCATGGTTTTCATGATAATTGGGACTATCAGCGAATTGTACCGGCTTCTTTTCTGAGCACTCGCCATTCTGCTCTGGTGGTACATTCTTACTACTTCCACCTGCTTTTAAATCGTCAGCCACGCTTCTTTGAGTCTCTGACAAGCGAGGCTGCTTGTTCGGTCTCTCCATTTCTGTGCTGGGACCCCTCTTTGGGCTCACCATTGGTAATGTGTACGAGGCAATATTCACTACCTCCTCTTTAATTGGTATTCCTTTTCTATGGAGCTTCTCACTGCTCAAATGCCTAACTGGAGAGGAAGAAACTGACTCAACTGGTGAGCCCCTCCTTCCATGAAGCTTGGTTTTACTTCTCCGGGAGTGGGACCGGGACCCAGAGACCTTAGAAGAGCTTGATGTCGCCTCTGCTGACAGATGTGCATAGGCCATATCCCTTCTACTTGAATTTGGAACCTTTTCTCCATGGCTCAGTTCTCTCAATTTCTTTTCTTGAACAACATCAATTCTCTCAGGCACTCTGTCAGGTCTCTCAATTTCCGATGTGCTAAAGTTCTCTCTCCTCTCAACTTTAATACCTTTTGTATCTAATCTTTCATCGAAGGATGATTTTAAGCTTGCCTTTTTAGATGACCTGTTCGCTATATCAAAAGTTGTATTTCCAGGTAAGCCAGATTCAGGCCTCTTTTCCTTTACGTAAGGATGAGAGTCTTCTTTTTTTATTTTCTTAAATGCTTTAGAATCATCAGGTTCGACTGGTCTCTTGTTCTTAGATTTTGAATGGTTGCTGGCTTTCCCTGTAATATCTCCTGTGAACAAAAGGGAAAACAAAAACAATATAAAACAACATAAAGACCTTGAACTCTATAGTTTTCTCTTTGGAAATTTAAATTGATTACATCCTAACTTAGAAAAATGAAAACAGAAACAGGACTACTCTTTATTTGCACAATTTTTTTAGAGGTGGGTTGAGAAACAGTGAGGGGCCAAAAAGGGAAAGGGAGCAAACCTCCGTCAGAATATCGTCCCAAATTTTGGTGCTTAGACTTGTGCTTCTCTGCCGTAAAATCAGCAGACATGCTCTCAATGCCGAGTCCACCGCTGCCATAAGAAGTCGTCTCCAAATTACCTTTCAAAGATGCCTTCTCTCTCTTCTTCGGAGGGTTGGTTAAATCAGTACCCTCTCTGGGTTCCTTTTTCTTCTTTGATAATTGAACTGGTACACTATTAGATTGGACTGCACCAGTCACTGGTGCGATTACATTAGCATCAGCTAGAACGCCAATTGATGCATTTGCAGTGCCGGGGAGTGGGAGCGGAACAAGGTTAAGTGCATTTGCACCAGCTGTTGTTTCTTCTTCTCCGACATCACACCTGTTCTTTCCAGGCCTGCAGAACCATTTAGGCATAATAAAATTAATATAGAGGTACTCATATTCAAGATTAATTAATCACCAAGTAGAAGTCTGGTATTAAAAGTATCCTAAGCACCTCAAATTGCATAAAAAGAGTTCACTTTTTGTAACAATTTGCTTACTCTACATAACTATGAACCATTGCTCAATGGTCTACAAGCTTTTCCGCACAGTATGCAAATGTAAGATGACGATCTTAATTAACATGTTATGTAATTCATCAATTTTCTTTTAGTCATATTTATCAACAAACACCATTAAATCTGAGAATAAGATAGGAGAGAGAAAGAAAATTGTACAAAGAGATAAATCCAACTTACAGCCAATCAAGCAGTTTACAGTGCCATTTATCCCCGAGGCTGTCAGGATGGATCCAATAAGGCAAGAGACGCCACTTATGACACTTGTCACAACCAACCCAATTTTCCTTTATTTCCATTGGTGGAATTGGTGCCACCAGCGTCTCTGCAGTTGTTAGATTACCAGGTGCTGGTACAGGATTATTAATTTGCACAGCCAAAGCTGGTTCTTTCTCAAATCTATTATTAGAGGGCCACTCCTTTGGCAGAGATTCCCTCAAAGAAGTAAAATCCTTCTCATTCTGAATCTTCGCACCAACCAGTTTCTTTCTCTTCTCTGACAAATTCTCTTCCAAGAACTCAGGTGCAAAATCTTTTTCAATTTCACTTTTCGGGAGGGTGTCTGACTTTTTAGGTCTTACAATAGATCCTTTCTTTCTATCTGTAGAAGTTGAGTTACTCGATTGCTTTTCCTTTTGCACTCTTCTCTCGTCATACTGTGGTTGGATATCGTCGTACTGTAGTTGCACTTTCACCTCTGCTGCATTTTCTACTTCTAGTTTCATGGAATTACTAGGCCCCACATACTGGTCACCGTTTTTATTGGATTCAACCGAATCAGCTTTGCTGATGCTTACTTTCTTCTTTGACTCACCTTTGCTTTTTCTCTTGGTATCAAGAGAAGTTGTGTCTTTAAACCTTTCTTTGTTAGATGGTGTAGATTTCTTATCTCCCTTAACTGATTTCAATTTAGGTTTAACCTTTAAATCCACATCCCCATTCTCTACACTTTTAGATGCATAACTCTGATCAACTTCAACTAATTCTACTTTCTCCTTTACCAAGTCAGTTGCACTTGTTTGTTCTTTGGAGGGTAAAGCTGGTAATTCTTTCAAAAACTTTGTACTGGAATGTGTGCGATTTTTCTCATCAGGTCTTGACTTCTTCGATTTATGGGCCTTGGCCTCTTTGGTCGGGATATTTGGCTTAGAAAGGATTTGAGAAGTCTGGGCACTTTTCAGCACAGGGGTTGTCTTTCCAGTGAAATTCATAAAGCATCCCTTGATCGGTGAAAGAAGAAACCCACCAGGTATCAGAGAGCACGTCATTGCCTGTATAAACAGAAAATAAATTATTAGCTTATACTGGACTTCTATGGACAGTGAAATTTTATCACATTGGCAAAATAATCATTTCATGTACAAATTTCTAAAATGGCAAACCTCAAGTCCATCTAGTTTATGGCATTCTAGTCATTGATACAAATCAAAAACATTAGAATTTTACTGTTAAGAAACTACTCAATTAATACAACTGTAAAGCATTTTGATCAGTAGCATAAAAGAAAGATCACCTCAAGAATGGACTGAGGGGATTCACCAGGTACCCCTCGAGATTCGGCAGAGGGTCCCGCACTCCCTCCAGAACTTGCTTCAAATGAAGAAGAAGGTGAGATGTCAAGCCCCAGGCCGCTATAAATTGCAGCATTATCTCTCCTCAGTGTGTTTTCATTACCAACTTTAATGCGAACTTTAAGCGTCTTTTGATCAGTGCTTCCGCCACCAATAGAATTTTTTGAAGAATTGTGCTTTTGAATAGGCAGTTGCCTTGAACTGGGCCCACTTGTAAATGTCTCTTTCTTTACTAGATTATCTGTCGATGGAATTCTTTTGGGAATGTTCCTAGAGGAAATTGAGGTGCCTGTTACCACTGAGCGGTTGTGATGTGTTCCCTTCATCAATGCACAACAAAATAAAATGAAGTTACTACATAATGAAATACCCCTATTCCTGGTCTCATCATTTCTTAAAATTTTCTTCAATAGTATATGATGAAGTTTTGTCTAATTCCTTTGCTCTCTTTCCTACTGTTATTTTATTTTTATTTTTTTATTGAGACAATAGCATGAACAAGGTTCTTTGCTTTACAATCTGAGGTCATTTAATTCTTTTTGTATTAAAAGCGCTGGATAAAATAACCTGGCAATTGGTTGCTTCTCCATTACAGAAATAAATTAATGAAAAAAATAAAACTAGGCAAATTACCTCTAGAGGGGGGTTGCAAGGCGATACAGAGTTTCTATGGTTGGGCGGCTTAAGCGGGCTCCGCGGCTGAGACAAAACAGAAGGAGACCGTCTATGTGCCGGCAAGAAAGAACCGTAACCTCCAAATTTTGCCCCTGTTAATCACATTCTCACTGTTATTTCACAAAAGATGTAACACATCTGGAGAAGGCAACGGCTGTGATTGATTTCTTTCATCTTACCCAGGTTCTCGGCTGATAATTCCCCCCCAACAAATTCCTTCTGTAAATGCCCCAAGATATTCTCGATTTTCTCATCCTGAAACAAAAAAAAAAAAAAAAAAAATTAAAAGATTGGTGATTTGGTAGCAAAGATTGAGAAATGAAATTTAGAGAGGTGGTATAAACTAGCTCGGTCTTTTATTATACACAGTTAAGGAATTATTCAGCCTCAGAAATGAAATTTCCTGTTTCTAATTGTGCAATAAACACGGTTTTTCAATTGAGTCTGTAACATGAACCAGTTAATCAGAAATAGTAAAGCTTAACAAATACTTATAATCTTTTTAACTACTATTGATGCTCCTCCCTATAAGCAGCTTATTTTTTTTTTTTTCTTTTAAAGAAAAAAAAGAAGCAAAAATACATCTTCTCATTAGAAAAATATTTAATTTAATTGCAAAAGTTCCCTTTTATTTTTTATTTCTATAACCACTTTTCTTCAGGTTTTGTAACGAATACGTTACTGATCAATGCCCAATGACAGAATCTAAGTTCTTAGCTAGCGATCAATAGCAAGAGCATCTAAATAAAAAGATTAACAATTTACCAGTATTAGTTCTAAGATCAAATTGAGAAACAGAACTCACGATGTAAGAGTAGGCATCAGGGTCAGGAGTAAACTCGCACGCCTCTCCTTCCTCTAGCTCGCTATCGTCCATTCTCAATTTGAAAACCCTAATTGCAACACTACTCTTAGTTCGAACTGCCAATCATGGCTTTCGAAGCACAAATTTAGATCGGACCAACAACCGCCAGCCCCAATCCCTCTTCAATCGAATCGAATTTAGTTCAAAAATCCCAAATTCGGGTAGAGATTCAACGATCCGACCGATCCTAAATGGAATCAATCACGAATCGACTCAAAAGAGAAATGAAGAGAGAATTTGTTCTGTTTTACCAACACAACGATCTTTCCTAATTTTCTCATCTATTTTTCTTTTTTTCAGCTATGTTCTTGCAAGAAAATCGTGCGTTTTGCACCAATACCCCTCAAATATTAGTATTTGACTCCTTCAAAAGAACCAGAAATTTATTATGTTACCACCCTAATAAATCAAAATAAATTAATTAGTGTGCAGACTGAATATGTGCACGGAGTAATTTTTTTCTGTTTTGTAATAAATTCAGTAATATGAACTGTGAATCTCAATGTCGGCTAAATAAATGCACATTATATATGTGCAAAAGTAGTTTTTGAAAATGAATTAAAATTTTTGGGATACACATCATATCCTGTATAGATGAATCTGAGTTTTTGGGAATATCCTCGGTAATTGGAACAAACCACTATTGTGCATGCTTCCAAAAAATATATGAATTGTATATCAATTTATTGCAAAATAGAAAGAAAAAAAAAAATCAATGTGCAAACCCAGTCTGCGAATCGATTGGGATCTGTACGCACCTCCGGTCTACGTGATTGTTAGGAAACGACAAATAATTAAACAGGTGATATTCAATTAGTTTTGATTTATTAGAGTGGTAACAAAAAAAATGGGTAAAAGAACTGTGTTAATTTTAGCAAGTTTATCGCATTAATTCTCACATTGTAATAATGTGAAAGTAGTGGGTCCGACAGTAAAGCCTTGGTTATATTTAATTATTTATTGTGGCCGAGAAACGGGACTGGGTGGGGCCCAAAGGGCCAGTGAAACGGAGAGGGTTTCGTTTAAAAGGCGGCTTGTTGTATGAGGGTATAACTGAAAAGTCAGATTTTTTTACGAGGGTGTAAATGATAAAATCGTTGTTTCTAGTTTCTTCACAAATCAACAACTGGTTCGATCCATCTGTATATGGACCAGTGGCAGGGATCCGTATCCTCCCCGGTACCTGACTCAACACAATTGAAATGGACGGCTTAGATTTACCCTCATCCAGTCAGATTCGGGATGATAGAGGGGCAGGATTATTTGTGCTTTGAGATGTGTGCTAATCCATTTTCGGACTGTCCGATTCAATTCTACTTAGTCAGGTAACCTGAGGGGTTTCGAAATCCACAATTCAAAGAAACAGAAAGGCAAAAATATATTAAGCACGCGCCTTCAGGAGAAACTTATCATGGGCTCCATAATTCAGTGACTTGTCTAATGCAACGCCGGGCTTTTCGGAGTATCGTTTCAGCGAAAGGAAATACGGAATATACTTATCGAGTCCAACTACTTCAACTAGTTACAATGAAAGTTGAATCCAAATCCTCTGTAGTTATTCTGTATAATATAACCTGTCATATATCACTGACGCATGTTCTCAGCGTCAAACTAAGGGCAGCTCACAACTTGTTACAGAATATTCTTTAGTTATCTTGTAACAGAAAATCCAAAGTATTGGTGGAACGCGGTCTTCAGCGCCGCCCAGTCAGAGAGCCCATAATGGTACAGTGCCACCTTGTATTTAGTTTTAGCTCATGTCCTCTCCAGTTTTTTACAACTGGACAATGATTGTATACTGAGGAGAAAGGTAGTACTGGAGAGAGAGAAGTACGGATAAGTGCATGCGTCATTGGTTGGTGCGGAATAGGTACAGTGGTGCTGTGATTGGCAAATGGCAAGCAATCTTTGGAATCTTGACATTAACAATCAAAACATTTATTAAATTTATTATTCATTATAACAATAAAGACATCGGATGCTGACGTTACATTTATTAAATATGAGGAGGGATCAAGTTACAATATTTTTTGAGTTACAACAAGTTATAACAAGGATTTTCTTCATTTTAAAAATCCAAATTGTCGATCCAAACCGTTAGATGTGATCTCTACAATAAAATATGCTAGGAGACCAAATTTTACATTTTTTGAAATTTTTTTACTATTTAATAAGATGGGTACAAAACTAGTTAAATTTTAGAGGCATAAATTTCCTGCCTACAGAGAAGAAGGTGATCCAATTCCATTAGAAAATATCATTATAAAATTTGACCAGGTGTTGTTCAGACAGTAGGAGAAATATTAATATAGCATGTACAACTCGTTAATACAGATTTTAATGCATTGGGGAAAAAACATATGTAAAATTGATTTGTATATTTTCTTTTATTAAAGGGCCAGGTACATCCAATAATATATTTTAGATGATATTCTCGAGAATTTAATCTGCGTTTTCTTGAAAAAGAGACAAAAACTTGTGTCACTGCACCAAACTCGCAGTTCAAAATTAATTTTGTACTGGATCTACATATTATATAATTATTACTATTATTTTATCAAATAGCGTATATATATCACTCTTCCAACATTGTAAAGTTGTTCCTTGATTATTCAAATATTAATATTTTAAAGTTGATCAAAGAAAAAATAAAAAAATAAAAGAAAGTGATGCTCACTCATGAAAATTCCTTACCTTCATTCTATATCAATGACGCTGTCACTTTGATCAAACGCCTCAAGTGACAATGACTTCAATTTAAAAATAACATATTGTCCCTGGAAGAACGGATAAAGCTCTAGACTTCTGGAAGAATTCACATCACCTAAGGTCCGCCCATTTTTATTAATACCCTAAAAAAATAAAAAAATTTAAAAATGTCCTCCGATTTCAATTTTTTTTTATAAATGCCCCGGCCGCCTGGTCCATGGGCGACTCAGAAATGTCATCAGACCGCTAGGCCCACGGGCGGATCACAGCAGAAGCGGAACCCCCCCCCCCCCCCTCCCTCCCACGGGCGGTCCACTCTTTCTTTTCTTTTTTAGAGAGATCTTAGTATTTTTATTTAAATAATTTTGTGAAGAAAAAAT
This sequence comes from Carex pumila, assembly GCA_033356055.1. Classification (NCBI taxonomy): domain Eukaryota; kingdom Viridiplantae; phylum Streptophyta; class Magnoliopsida; order Poales; family Cyperaceae; genus Carex; species Carex pumila. Next base: position 48,213 of record JARJHM010000923.1, read on the forward strand.
TTTCTTATTTAGAGTGTATGCCAAAAAAATAAAATATTTGATATATTTATGAAGTGATGTCATAATTCTTTATAACTTTGATTTGGTTTGTTAGTTGGATATCACAAGTTTAAATATAACACTAATTAAGGACTTGGCTTTGATTCTAAAAAAATTATTTTATTCATACATAATAAAATATAGTTAGATTGCATCAATGATATACATATACATATATATACATAGAGTAAGGCTACGGTGAGTTGCGAAGTAAAACACATTTTTACTTCATGCAACATCTTCATTTTCAAAGTTCAAATAGCCGATCCAAACCGTTAGATGTTTAATCTATATTAAAATATGCTTGGAAACTAAATTTTACATTTTTTGGAATTTTTTTACTATTTATTAAGCCACTTTGAAAATCTAAAAATCCGGGTGAACAGTAAAAACAGTAAAAATTTCTGGACCGCCGGATCGACGATTTTCAAAGTGGCTTAATGAATAGTAAAAGAATGTAAAATTTGGTCTCCAAGCACATTTCAATATGGAGATCATGTTGAGCGGTTCGGATCGACATTTTGAACTTTAAAATCGCAAAATATGAGCATGAAGTAAAATAGTCGCTTTACTTCGCAACTCACCGTAGCCCAACCCTATATACATATATATACGTATATTATATTATATATACATATACATAATTATATTATATATGAGGAGGGATCGAATGACACCTTTTTTTGGTGACATCGAATAACATCGTGCATTTTCAAAGTTTTCAAAGTCCAAACAGTCGATCCAAACCATTCAACTTGATGGATATGTTAAAATGTGCTTGCAGATCAAATTTTATATTTTTATGAATTTTTTTACTATTTATTAAGTATTTAACCAAATCGCTATATTCATACCGTTGAATTTTTGTACCCATCTTAATAAATAGTAAAAAAATTCAGAAAAATGTAAAATTTGATCTGAAAGCATATTTTAACATATACATCAAGTTGAACGGTTTGGATCGACTGCTTAGACTTTGAAAATACACGGTGTCATCCGATCTCTCCTCAACATACATATATTATACATATATTATATTATATATACATATATTATACATGTATACATAGCCCATGCGGCGGGCGCATGCAACATTTGACTTCTTATGGTAAATCAGCAAGTCTAGACTGATATAGGGACCAAATTGTAAAAGTGATTATATCAGCATGTAGAGCATTAAAAAATACACAGAATTGACACAAATTTAAATTTATTTGAACTTTTCTACAATTAGTTATGAATTTCCAAAGTTTAGCTTTCAAAAAATTTTAAACATCCATAACTTTGGTTAGAAAAGTCGAATTTTGACATATGACCACTTTTTGAAAAGGGGAGGACGAGACAGATCCAAATATCACTCTCAAGTATTCGTAGCATCAGAATTTCAAAAAAATGTCGTTTAGTGCTTCAAAAACTCAGTTTAAGTTTTTGTTCGACGATAAGTATTAAAAAACAGCAATTTTCAAACCATCTGAGTAAATAGTAAAAAAATAAAAAAAAATGTAAAATTTGGTCTCGAAGCACAGTTAATATAGATTAAACATCTAACGATTTGGATTGGCTATTTGGACTTCGAAACCAGAGATATGGGTGCGAATTAAACACCCCATTTAATTCGCGAAGTAGTGTAGCCCTACTCTACATGTATATATATGTATATATATGTATATAATATATATAATATATAATATATACGAGACAGGCTAATGTACTTTCGGTAGCATATGGGCCGAAATACACACGATCCAAATTTGAAATTTTAAAATCCAAAAAGTTAATATGAACTGTTTATCTTGTTCTCCATATTAATATGTGCTTGGAGAGAAAATTTTATATTTTTTTGAATTTTTTTACTATATATTAAGCCACTTTGAAAATTGCTAATCCAACGGTGGCTTAACAAAATAGTAAAACCGTTAGATCAACGATTTTCAAAGTGGCTTAATAAATAGTAAAAAAATTTAGAAAAATATAAAATTTGGTCTCCAAGCACATATTAATATGGAGAACAAGATGAACAGTTCATATCAACTTTTTGAATTTTGAAATTTCAAATTTGGACCGTGTGTATTTCGGCCCATATGCTACGGAAAACATATTAGCCTATCTCAATATATACTATATAATATATGTATATGTATATATGTAGAGTTGGGTTATGGTGCATTGCAATGCATGGAGAGGTTTGTGCATTGGACTATAAATCTAAAATTCAAAATCCAAATGGCCGATCCAAACCATTCATCTTGTTCTCCATATTAATATGTGCTTGGAGACCAAATTTTACATTTTTCTGAATTTTTTACTATTTATTAAGTATTTTACAAAATTGTTGATCCAACGGTGGCTTAACAAAACAGTAAAATCAGCAGCCACTGTTGGATCAACAACTTTGTAAAATACTTAATAAATAGTAAAAAAATTCAGAAAAATATAAAATTTGGTCTCCAAGCACATATTAATATGGAGAACAAGATGAAGGGGTTTGGATCGTCCATTTGAATTTTGAATTTTAGATTTATGGTCCAATGGACAAACCCCTCCATGCATTGCAATGCACCATAGCCCAACTCTATATATGTATATGTGTATATGTGTATATGTATACTAGTATCATGCCCGTGCGTTGCAACGGAAACATATTATAAGATTGAATAGAATAGAAAAGGACAAATGAAAAAAATGAAAAAAAAATGTTTAAGTTAAAATAAAAGACAAATGAAAAAAAATCCAAATAATAAATAATAATAAAAGAAACAACAACAAATGAAAAAAAAAGGATCAAATATACATGATTTTTTTTAATTTTCTCCAGTTCAGAAATATATGATTGTTTCTATCAGCACAAAATCTGATATTCATTTATTCACAAAGATACAATAGCCCTAAAAATATATCCAGAAAGATATAATTGTTTTCATTTTCATTGTTGAAACTATAAAGGAAGAGGAGAAATGAAACAATGGAAATGAAGAAATAAGCAAATAATTTAAGAGAGGTGCTATTTAAAGGACAATAATTTCAATAATGAGAGCTGAGAAAAAATTTCTTATACTAATGCCCAATATACCCTTTTCGTTTAATACTATATATGAGTACGTAATTAATGAATAACTAATATAGAAATTATTCGAATATCAAATATATCTTTCATCTCTTTTTGTACGTAGAATAGAAACCATATATAGAACTCTATCTAATTTTTTTTTTAATGTTTAAAATTAGTTCCTATACTTAACGTTAAATAAATTGAAATATAATTTCAAGTCAAAAAAAAAAAAATGAAATATAACTCACTTTAGAATGCATATATCCAAACATAATCAATGATATCCATATGTTTTAGCTTTTTTCACACTTGTAAATAGCAAGTTATCTAAACTTAATATATTTTGTATTGTCTAATCTGAAAATATTTTGTATTTTAGTAATAGATAAATCTCAATGAGTAAGTCAGTATACAGTATACACTAATGATACAGAGCATGAAACTTTTCTAATTAATTGGCTTAAACTTAAGACTTACGATGAACTTGATCATGGATGTTATATATGCATATTAGTTCTTAATAATGTATTATAAAGTGTATAAATAGTTTTTACATCATTAAACGAGATGTTTGGTTTATTGGGTTTGCTTGGTTCGTTTGGTTTATTTGGTAGGTTTTAGTATTGTTTGGGTTACTTGGTTTATTTTGGCTTATTTGATATGTTTGGGTATTGTTTGGTTGGTTTATTTTGGTTTATGTTTGAGTGTTGTTTGGTTTACTTAGTTTGTTATAATTTATTTGGCAGGTTTGAGTATTGTTCAGTTTATTTTGATTTATTTGGCATATTTGAATATTGTTTGCTCAGTTTGATATTTGAATCATTTTCTTTTTAGTCTTTCATTAATTACCTACTTATATGGTATTAAAAGAGAAGGGAAAACTGGGTATTAGTATAAGAAATTTTCTGCTCTCATTATTGAAATTATTGATCTTAATATAGCACTTTTTACAATAACTGAATATAGTTGTCAAGAAAAATAAGGGAACGGATCGCTTAGAGAAATAAGGAAACGGGTTGCTGAGGATTTATTCAAATTTAATGTGATAAACCATGTAGCAGTCTATGTGGCGAGTATATTTTTAACTAAATTTAGACTTCTACACATAAAATAGATGTATTTAATCAAAAGAAGACAAATTATTAATTGGAAGGTTGATATTCAATTGAAAATTTTATCTTTCAATCTTAGCCGTTGGCGGATCAGGACAATTACGTGCATAATATAAGAATGGAGATATGTATATGTGTATATGTGTATATGTGTATATGTATATGTGTATATGTATATATGTATATGTGTATATGTGTATATGTGTATATGTGTATATGTATATATGTATGTATATATATATGGAGTAAGGCTTGGGTGCTATGGATAGCATAGAGGCCTCTATGCTACAGCTCAATATTCAAGTTTTCAAAATCCAAACGGTTGATCCGAACCGTTCATCTTATTCTCCATATTAATATATGCTTGGAGACCAAATTTTACATTTTTCTGAATTTTTTTAATATTTATTAAGTATTTTACAAAATTGTTGATCCAACGGTGGCTGCACAAAACAGTAAAACCGTTGGATTAGCGATTTTCAAAGTGACTTAATAAATAGTAAATAAATTCATAAAATTATAAAATTTGGTCTCCAAGCAGATATTAATATGGAGAATAGGATGAACGATTCGGATCGACCGTTTGGATTTTGAAAACTTGAATATGGAGCCGTAGCATAGAGGTCTCGATCCTATCCATAGCACCCAAGCCTTACTCTATATGTATGTATGTATGTATGTATGTATTATATATATATTATAAAAACCAGAAAAATATAAAAAAGATCAACAAGCTGTCAGAACTTAAAAATATTTGAATAAAGACCAAGTCCTTAATTAGTGTTATATTTAGACTTGTGATATCCAACTGACAAATAAAATTAGGAGTGGACCCGCCCATTATAAAGAGTTACGACGCCACTTTATAAATATATCAAATGTCTTATTTTTTGGCATACATTCTAAACAAGAAAACTTTTTCTTCACAAAATTATTTACATCAAAATACTAAGATCTCTCTAAAAAAAAAAAAAGAAGAAAAAGAAGAGTGGACCCGCCCGTGGGCCTGGCGGTCGGACCATTTATAAAAAAAATGAAATCGGAGGGCATTTTTTAAATTTTCTTTCTTTGTTAGGATATTAATAAAAATGGCTGCCTAAGGTCTAAGGAAATACAATATATATGTTTAGATTTGGACTGTCCGATCATAATTTATAGAATATTAAAAGAACTCGTACATTTCACTTCGAACTGAATTGATCCATATTCTAATCAGACAGTTCCAATCTCAACTGAAATATTTTGAGGTAACCTCAGAGGATATGTACTCGTCCTTAAACAACCAAAACAATGAACTATCTACCATATAAATCCACTTACGAATAAGAGGTGGATCCAGAATTTTAATTAGGAATAAGCATAAAATATTTATAAGAGTGCAATTTTTCTCTCAAAGGTGAATTAGAGCAGATACAATTTTTGGGCCAATGCCTAATAACTTGCAAACTCAGACTTTAACAATTGTCGGCAAGGACAGGTCTATAATTTTGACAAGAGATGCTTGGTTACACCTATGATTTTAAAATTGTTTATCATGTATATTAAAAAAAAAATTAAGTTTTTATATAGTACAATACTCCTCATAAAAAATTAAATGTGTGCTTCTAGTTTACTAGTTTGAATTTCTACTCATAATTATAAAGATTTCGATTCAAATCTTATTATTATATATTATGCATTCTATATATATTTCAGCACCTCCACTTAATTCTTTTAGTTCCGCTTCCGACTAAGAGGATTCGTATCCTCTCAGGTATTTTACCTGTAGAGGATTATCTTCACTTTAGGTTTGAAATTAAATCTCAGTTTAGAATCTAGACTAGCACACGGGGCAGTATTATTAGACTTTGAGATTCGTGCCAAGTTAAAAAAAAAACGATCCAGATCTAATAATTGTAAAATCTTATCAGGTAATGGAGAGGATGTGAATTCCGACTAAGATGAGTTGAGATAAGAGGAGGTATCATAGCCCAAGCAAATCCCTCGCTTGAAATCAAATGAACTCCGGACTTGTTTATAGAGGGGGAATTCTTAGAATTTGTTTTGTGATAAGTTGTAATAAACAAAACTATGTCATATTTATTGGCGTTATTTTTATGGATCCAATTCTGTTGCTTTTTTTAGGGTCCTGTTTTTCCAATTTCAACCATTCAATTTTTTTCATTTACGTATCTCTATTAAAAAAATTTCATTCACAAATTTCAACAAATTTAAATGGTTGGAATTGGAAAAGCAGAACCCTGCTTTTCTATAAAAAAAGCAGCAGAGTCCATTCCTGTTTTTATAGCAACGGATGTAGTATATATACTACAAAAGATAGACACTTTTCGCGAGGATAAAAAGTGACTTTTCGCGACGGAATTCCGTCATAAATATATTTTTTCTCTCACGAAAGATGCCTACTTTGTTGTTAGTAGAGTCCGGACTGAATCTATAGTTCGGACCAAGATCACGATGCATTTCCCAAGCATGAGGTGGCACTTTAGGTTATTTTTTAATAATAAAAAAAAAAACTGTGTGAAACATGGATTAATATAGAATTAACTTCATGATATTGATACCTAACGGAGGCTAATTATTGTATTCATCATTTTTCTACTTTTTCCTTGGTGAAGTTTGTTTATGAGTCAGCCTCAAGCTCATATATAACCACGTGCAATGTTTACTAACTCCCAGACCATGCAGCCACTTAATCATTGTAACAAAGACGGTTCAATTAATACCCTTCTTTTAGTCCCCCCCTGTCTTGTAAATAACGATATGCTCATGTTATCGGACAGATGAATTATATACCGTCAAGCCAATTAATTGAAAATAATCGTTCATATTTGAAAATAATCATCTAATTAGTTAAGAAAATTCATGATAATTTGATCACTGTCAACAACTAATTTATCGATTAATCAGTCTAAACAGACGTTTTTTACAACACTGGTCCTCACTAAAAATCATCAGCTGATACATATTTACGTGCGTTCAGTAAATTACGATGGGTCACAAATTCTGGATCTGTAACTTCCCAGGTACCTGAGGGGATGTGAATTTATAAATCCTAGGTGTCAAGATATTGACAGCTTACTTTCTGCTTCATGCAACGCACGAACATGAATGCTGCATGAAACAAAATTTACTGTCTATATCTTTACGTACCCAAATCCCACGGACTGATGACAATAATGTCTCGCATCTAAGGGGTAGTAAAAAGGCTCGTGACTCATTATTCGATTGTCACTTGCATCTGATATGCTCGCTAACAGTTCATTTGTTATTGGATCAAACTGTTAATGAACCAATTTGTCATTAATTCAATCTATAATTAACGAATTTAAGCTGGAACATATCTCACTTGCCAGTTTATGGCTAGCTCGGTTAAGCATCAATTTGTAAATTTGTATAATTTTTTGTACATTTTATAGTGTCTAACTCAGTTCGGTTCAGTTTAAAAAATTTGTATAAATTATTTTCTTCTTAAAACAAATTCTAACTAGACCCAACGACCCAACTCACTAGCTCGGTCCAACTCGTCATGATTTCAAATTGAGATTTCAGCTCAGACCCTTAAAATTAGTTCGCTCGTGACTCGAACAAGCCAACTCGTGATGAGTTCAAGCTGAATCAAATTTCAACACCTACTCATGACAAGCTAGCTCGTTACCACACCTACTCGCATCATAAAACCTCGAATCAAATTCCAATAGAGTTGAATTGGAGACTTGACTTAGAGTGCGATTACATAGATTTTCTTCTTCTTCTTTTTTTTTGAAAAATAGGCACGAATGCCCTTCCATTATATAAAAGAACCATACAAGAAGTAGAATGACAGATCTTAAAAAAAAAAAAAATACCCATGAGAAAACCCAGTGCCTAAATAGGACTCGGCAACATCTGCAACATTCCAACGAGATACACTTCAAGATTGATATCAAGGAGCAATATCACAGTTGCAATCACAAAAACATCACTGATCCCGAGGCAAAACTCAAGTACAACCAGACCTAAAAATCCAAAACAAATAGATCTCATAATAGCAAGCATCCATGTGCCATAGAGTCAGATTAGTTCAAACAAAGGCACTAACAAATACGTAGATGTTTGTATTAGAAAGTAAAAATATATTCAACTCCGATAGACATCAAAAGCACAAAAAAAAAAAAATCATCAAAACAGTTCAACTATTTTTTAATCTAACCTCATAAATATAACAGTAAACTGCTACTTACAAAATATTGAAAAGAGATTCGCATTGCATATAATTAGTCTATTTTAATATTTTATGATATGAGTCCAGGATTATTATTTAGTTTTTGAAAGAAAGGATGCTTACGTTACGTACCGTCTCCAATAAATGCTTTTAATTTACTTTTCAGTGGCAATTGGAAAAGTAAAATAATAATAACATTTCCACTGTAGCTTACGTACCGTCAGGTACAGTAAAGTCAGATGGAAGTATTTTTATACTGTAATCGTTGCAAATTATTCTTATTCTTATTTTATTCTTATCCATTATAAATTATTTATCTATATTCTATTATCAAATAACGAAATAGTAACAAATAAATAACAAAAAATACTAATATAATAATTATTTTTATTATTTATTAAATAAATTATTAAAACATATTCATTTTACACATATATAATTGCATTCTTAATATAAAAAACAATTCCAACTAAATTATTTTTTAATAATTAATAAAGTATAACACAACTACATAAGATGATTAATTGTCCAAATTCAAAAATAATAATAAAATGCATTTTCCCAAAAAGACAAACGGTAGTTGGAGAACGGATATTAATTGCTCGATAATATATAATATTTTTTTTATAATTATCTGATTCTTGATAGGATACAAAATAGATTTTACCAGTTTCTTATCCATTTAGATAACAGAAAAAAAAAAAATTACCCTATACCCGAACAAAAAGTTTTTGAAAAAAATAAAAATTTTACCCATACTTATCTTATCAAATACGTCAGATAAATGAATAACAGGGTGCCATTAACACACCTACTTGTCCTCCAAGCAAAATATTAAAAAAATTGCAGACGATATAAAAATAATGTAGCGCTAGTCACTCCAGGATCAACTGAGAGATTTGAAGAAAATAAAAATGAAGGTTAAAGCACGGAAGTTTTTTTGATTCTCTGATTCTGCCATGAAATTGCACAAAACAATATTTTCTAAAGCAGTTACATATTGAAAAGATGTTAAATAACTTTCTAAAGCGCAACTAAAATAAACTACGGCAACATAATTTGCATGTCTACCATAAACTTTTCTCCGGATTAAAAAAATTACTACAACAAAAGTTCAAAACTCACAGGATTTGTGACTCATCACCATTCATTACTAGGTCTAGATAAACCTGAGAAGGCGGCTTTCTTTGTTAGCGAGTGGACATCCTCAGTAAAAATCTCTGAATCAAGTGTTTCAATGTGGGGCCATATCTGAAAGATGCGCAAAAAAAAAAATCCAAACATGTAAGAACTGAAATCCATTTAGAAAGTTGTAAAAAAAACAAAAAACATAAACTGGAGTCCGTGCCGAAGTAATTATGAATCAGTACTGTTTGAGCAACTAACAAATATATACCTCGGTTGCGTATTGGCGTGAGAAGGCCTTTAGATATCCTAGTGTGACAAGGCACCACTGCTCCTGCTCTCCTATGTTGTAGCCTTGCCTTTTCTCTTCTCCGTTTGTTTCACTGTCCATGCATTATGTTTATAGTTATAAGAAAAACAATCTAAGTGCAGAGTAAAATTGAAAACAAAAATTGCCAACCAAAACCAACCCCCCCCCCCCCCCCCCCCCCCCCCCCACCACCAACCCCGAGATTAGGCTGGAATTGTTTTGAAGGGTTGCAGGCCTACAGTAGAGATGTAAATACGTGCCGTGTCCTGACTAGCCACACCGTGATTTGGGTCACGTGTCATGTCCAAACGTGACTGCTCGCATTTGGCACGTTTAACTAATTTTTTTTTTTTCTAATTTATTCAAAATTTACCATTTGATCAAAGCTCTAATGGTCCTGGTCCCCACGTGACCAGGTCAGTTCATAAGCCATGCTAATTTTCCAAAGGATGGTCATGTCACACGAATGGTCACGGCACATGACCAGCACACATTCCATGTGCTGTGATGTATCCAGTCACAGCGTGACTTATTTACATCCCGACCTACACTAATTGCAAATTGCCACCAATAAAAACCAGATGATCTGAGAAAGAAAATTTGCCTGTCGTTGGACTCTCCATTTTCATTTTCCTGGTCAACATCCATTGAAGCTGGCACCTCAAGGTCGACCTCCACACAAATCTCATTTGCATTTAATTTGGCATTCCTGCTACGCAGGTTTGGCATCTCTCCATCGGGTGAAACAGCTGGCAGCCTTTCATTCAGAACATCAGCAAAGCTCTTAAAAAGCAGTGTGAACAAAGACTGAAAAATGCCAAAAAAATAAAATAATAATAATAATGTATGAAGGGAGAAATTTTTTCTTAAAAACCAACACATTTTCCAATCAGATCAGTTCAGCAACTGATACATGAAGGTACCTGACCTAATAGAGGTCAGTAGAAACTAATACCCATTTCATTCTAGAGTTAAAACTGATTTGAACAACAAATCATTTGAAAGAAATTTCATTTTCATCCAAAATCTTTCACTCAGAAGAAACACAGAAAATTTCAGGGTTTTGGTCAAATCATGTACCAATTATAACTTTAATTATTCCTTTTGCCAGCACTCTACAACTGAACAGCAGGTAAAAGAGGAAGCAATAAAAACCTTGCTTTCATCTCTAGCTCCAGAAAGAGACACCTTCTTTGTCTCCAGAGACTCGCGTGCTATTGCCTCATCTTTTCTAGCCTTCTCGACTAATAACTCAAGCCGTTTCACCCTCGCAGGTGATTGGCCCGGTTCCTTCCCATCTGTAGCATCACAAATTAACTTGGCCTCTTCGTAATCCTTCTCTGCTCTCAAGGACAACTCTTCGGCCGCATGAACAGCCTTTTCAAGGGTTGCTATCTCCTTCCTTAGGTCAGCTATCCGGTTGCATGTCTTGTTCACTGCATTTCTGAGTATCTACATCACATCAAAAAAAAAAAGCTTTATGACAGTTGTCAAAATTGCAAGGTCTAATCCATCATAAAGTCACCCCAAAACATAATACCGAATATTTTATTTATAAAATAATATTGGATATTAGAATGAGCATGTGAGGTTTTTAGATGCAAAATTTTTTCAGATCCAACAGGTGGCCACAGCAACACAACAGACCACACGGAAAACAGTCCTAATGGATCTGGAAAATAAGGCAGAGAGGGAGAGAAATTCGCATCCTCTGAGATATCTCATATTTTACATGGCTTTTTGGAAAATCTCAACCGTTCAAATATGTTCCGCACGAATCTCGAAGCTCAAATAATACTGGCCCCCTGCGCTATCCCCAAATAGGCACCGGACACGTCAGTCAAGCAAAATATGAGATATCTCAGAGGATACGCACTAAAGACACAGGGTGTGGTGGGAAATGAGGGGTTTGGAGTTGATTATTTGGATCCTCGGTGGCCAAGTCACGTGTTGTCTGATTACCTCTTTGGATCTGAATATCTTTTGGCTCCAAAGATTGGCCCCCAAATTTTATTCCAAATCCATCCATGGCTTCTAAAATCCCACCCACTCATTCTAACATCCTATATTAATTTTTATAGATAAAAAATTCTGAACATAACATGCCCTCTCTCCGTCATAGGATCAGCACCATCTCTAAACATAACGAAATAACATAAAAGGAATACCGAGCAAAAAAAAATACAAGAAAAAAGAAAATGAAATAAGCACTGTACCTCCCAAGGCCGGTCAGAGACATGAAACAGGTCAACGTTGACCGAAGAAAAGACCCACTTAACAATTGCCCGGTTTGAGACAAGCCTGTACCCCATCATTCTATCAATGGCCACAGCTGTCATCTGTGTACTGTTCTTCCAGTACGACACCACTTCATTCATCAGCTCAACTTCCAAATCCTCATTGGAACACACCTTCCCAATGACCTAGGGACGCAATGAAAAATATTAGACCATTTTCCAATTGTCAATTTTTTCATACACTTAAATTTGCACGTGCTCCAAAAACTATCCCCCTCTAATTTCTTTAAAAGAGGTAGAAACTACCCCATCTGTTGTCCATAATTTATCTAGAAAGAAACATGAGGCATGGCTTGCCCCACGCAACTTTTTGAAAAGTATACTGAGTGTATAGATGGCACAATGTACATTTTTTTCTGGCATAAACATTAAACCTTTCCTTGATATTTTGAGGGTATAAACACAATTTTAGTGGGCATAAACATTACATTTCTTCAATACACTGTATATGTGATATTTTGAGGCTTCAAAAAACATACATCACATTTCTTCAATACACTTGTACATGAGAGAACTCTTTCAATTAGGGGTGTCAATAAAACCCTTTTACCGGTGTATACCCTACCCACATCATATTCGGTAGAGGTATGGTAAGAAACTTTTCTGTTAGCTTATCAAGGGTAAAGTAAGCAAAAATTTCGCCAGATAAGGGTAGGAGTAAGAGCTATTCTGTACCCATTATCCTATAGGATTATTGATAAATTAAAAATCATGTATGTTAATATTTTATTCGTATATTTAACTTTATAATATATTATTGTTATGACGAGATTGATTAATAAAAACATTTAGGGTAGTTTTTATTTAATAATTTGTGTTCTTATAAAAATAATGGGATCAATATTAATTTTTTTTATATATTTTATGATATCATGTAAATGATGTGTAGTAATGTAATTATTTGTTTGCTATGATTTTGGGTTATAATATATTTTGTAGTAATGTAATTATTCGTATATTTAACTTTATAATATATTATTGTTATGACGAGATTGATTAATAAAAACATTTAGGATAGTTTTTATTTAATAATTTGTGTTCTTATAAAAATTATGGGATCAATATTAATTTTTTTTATATATTTTATGATATCATGTAAATGATGTGTAGTAATGTAATTATTTGTTTGCTATAATTTTGGGTTATAATTATTTATCCGGTAATTATCCGTTATTCATTTGTTAGCCGTTAAGCTTGATGGGTAAGGGTAGAATACATGTAAGGCAAATACTTTCAACGGACTTTACAATGGCTAAAATCTGGTTCAACTGACAAATATAACTAGCACTGAGATCTTACTATATCAGACCAAATAATGTTAGGTCTTCAATATACTGTACCCACTGTACAAAAATACTGAACCACAAAACAAAACCCTAAACTATGAGAAACCAAGTCCAAATTATAGTAAATAAAGTCCAATTTCACCTTGCAGAACTAAATAACAGAGAATAATAATCACCTGACCATACCGCTCTAGGACGGTTATCAAATGTGTGAAGCTTTTCGATCCAATATCCAGTAGGGTCTGTGCAACCACTTCTAATGCAAATTTGGGGCCATGCTCTTTGGTTATGTACTCTTCAACCCATGAAGAGATCTCTCGTTGTGTTTTCCGGGTCCTGACAAGGCCATTTAGTTCCCTTGATAACCCGTGGCCATTTGTGAGTTCTAGGTTTTTGTCAGTGGTAGTATATTTGAAGTCAGGTCCACCTTTCGGGGGTAGCAATTCCTCCAGTGCCAGTGCATCCTCTATGCTCTGTTCACATGGGGGCAAAGATAGATTAATTGAATTTTGGTGGTAGCCTGACCTGAATCGGTAAAGATTGATTTTTTTTTTTTTCACATTTTATCATTTTTTCTGACTAATCTGCCCTATTATTTCAGCCACAAACAACATCTACCAATTAGTTCCAGCACTTGTTAGAAAAAATGATTCAATACAAATATTTTTAAATTGAGGAGCAGGAGATTCTTAACCAACTTGTTTGAATAAAGAGGAGGTGGTTCGACCAAAGAAAAAGGGCATTGCAAACCTGTTTGATTTTATCCCAGTACGACAAACGAGTCTCCCGTTCTAACACCTCTTGAACAAAGACTCGTTGCGGTGCCCACCTGGGGAGGTCTCTTACATAAGCCCAGTCTTGCCATGGCCAGATGTACTGACAATTTGACCTACACAGAAAAAATGTTTGATCCTTATCTAGTTTCAAACAACTTCATAAATTTATAATCCTAAAATATACTTCTCCTAGATAATTTAAAAAACTTACAGATGGTGGGAAAACCAAAGGATAAGGCGACTGCGGCACTCCATGTCCATATTTGTAATTTTGTCAAAGAGAGCACGCACAGCTCCTACTACAACAGCTGGGAAAGCACCTGGTAATGCCTGAAATGAAGTCAAGTACAACCAAACAAAATCAATAGTTACATTTCTTTTTAGCATCCCAAATTACAAAATTTCCTTCCACTGTCATTATGCAATAGCCTTTGTTTATTGAAAGGCATGCTTGGTTGTCAGTTCACCAACAAACACATTGGACCCAAAATATCTTCATGAAGGAAAACATACGAAGTCACACAATTGTTTGGCCTTTTTCTAGATCAAAAGCAAAATATAACAAGTTAGACCATAAAAATGCCAAACATGAATACTGAGGTGAACGCATGCTTATCCTATATTTTATCTAGTCTAATCTATGTACAAAAACTTTCTAACAATAAGAAAAGGATAAATTTTAGACCCACAGAAGGTCAATTCTGAATGCTTGTTTATGACAAAAACTTCTATTTTTGGTATAAACACAAGTTCTCTTCAAATGTAATAGTTAGAAAAATCTACCTTGCAAAGGTCAAGAATGACCAGTGTATAGTACATTGGCTTAAAAGGTGGTTGAGGTAACAACAAAAGCTGCACAAAAGACATTTAGTCAGAATAAGTACATCACATACTCATTTTTTTTTGTTGGGAGAATTCGACCAGACGAGAGAATCCAGTAGCATATGAATTTAGTCCATACAACAGTTAGAAAAATCAAATTGTAAAAAAGATAAAAGGCACAATTTTTTTAGTTACCATTTAAAAATATACAAAGTTGACATACTATTTTTAAAAATTTCATTTTTACCCGGTACACAGGTACAATCTGAGCATATCCCCAAGGGTGGCCAGGCAGTCATTATCTGTGTACCCCTGATTTTTTTTTTTTTTTTTGTTCAAAAGATCTTTTTCTTTGTTGGAAGTACTGATTTTAATTAATAGGACCCACACTCCTTTTCTTGGTATGTGTTTTTATAAAGAGATTAGTGGGACCCACACTCTTTTTGAACTATTTTCCTTAGTATGTGTTTTCAGATGCCCTCATATCATGCCACTGAAGAGTTCATCTCACTATTGACAAAGACAAAAAGGAGTAAACTCTCTTGAAAGAAAAAAAATAATCAAAGATGGGTACATGGATAATATCTGCGCACCAACAAAGGGCGCACAGATAATGACTGCGTGACGCCCCTTGGGGGTGTGCAGATAAATACCTATGTACCGGGTAAAAATGAAATTTTTTAAAGAAGTATGTCAACTCTGTATTTTTTTTTTTTAAATGTAAGTAAAAAATTTCGGCACAAAATAACCTGGAAAATACCCACCTGAGAAAATATTGTCTCGGCCATGATGTACTCGTACCGAAATGGTACTGGTAGACCAGCTAGGTAGAAGGCACATTCTTTGCGACTATCTTTCCAAGAACAAGTTTAAAAATAAAACTTCTTTTAGTTAACAGAAATGAAAAATTAGCAGAATAGCAAAAGGAGAAAAAAGAGAAATTTTCATGTACACGGTTCATAACAGGGGCAGATCTTAATGCAACCCAAAGGGTGCTTAGCCACCCCTATGGTTCTAAATTTTTTAATTATATATAATGAAATATAATGGAATATTTTTTCATCAAGTTTTTATAGTTCAGCCCCCCCTTATGATATATCAAATGTGTGTTCGTAGCCTAGCGGTTAGAATTCTACATTGTGGTTGTAGAGAATTGGGTTCAATTCCCACCTATCACATATTAAAGATTTTTGCATTTTACATTTCAGCCCCCCCCCCCTTCTAATTTTCTAGTTTCGCCCCTGGTCCATAACACTGTTTAAAAGAAGAATACTCACATTTATTCAAAACTGTTTGCCAAGAGGTCTGAAAAGTAGCAGTACTTTTTCAGTAAAACAGTAACAAACAAGGGATTCAGGATTTTGCATACCAGCCATTGAAGAAAAGAAGCACATCCAATAGATACTCCTCAACTACAAAGCGGTCTATAGGCCTCATGATCTGCAAAAGGTTCAGACATTAAGATAATAACAGGAAGAATGATATCTAAAATACATGTAGAATACAATTTGTTCAAGTACAAGATCTGATACAGTCGGGCTTAGCAAGTCAGTATAGAGATGTACTAGTTCAAAACGAATATAATGCTTGGCATCAGTAAAAACTAGCCAGTACTAAGAAAAACAAGCTAAGCTGACTGTCTGCTGGATATGATTTTTTTTTTTTGTTTTTTTTGACATAAGTGGCACACACCGGAACCATTCATACTGGATAGAATTCATGCCATTCATAAACCAAATCATGAAATGCATGTATTACTTGTTTGTTGGCTACATTGACTCCATTACAAACCCAAATTCTAAAATGCAAGTATGTTACTCAATAAGGTGCAGCCAATGAAATATGAGAGCAACTAGCCCTAATCCCTACCATACTAGAATAAGAGTAATTGAGGACTCAAAAGATGGCATAATTAACTCTTAGTTGATGCAAAATCCAATCATTGTTAGATTTGGTTCCTTTCTTCTCTGCCTACTTTTGCCACGCCAAATGAAATATCGCATAATTTCAATCATATAACCAAAGCAATGATCCCAAGTTCCTAACTCTGGTGCTATTTCCTCTACGAAATAGGACCATGAATCAACAAAATATGAGGATAAAAACAGTTTTACCTCATTTTTATTGGAAGGAAAAATGCTGAGACGGCACAGCCTCTGAGGAAACTTCAACATAGCCTCATGCCTCTCCTGCCCTCTTGAATTCTTAGGATTTGACGGAGATGAAAGAAGTTGTAAAGGACAGTTGATTGGAGACAGAGAGTGTGATTGTCCTGCTACTAGTTGTGCTTCGAATGGTAGATGAGGTTGTGGCACTAAATAAGAAACAACAATTTTAAATAAAATAAAACCAAAAAGCAGCCTGCTAAGTCTCGGTATTGAATGCAACACCAAGACCAGATACTCATCAAGAAAAGTGTGTGGACGCTCGCACGCGCGTTAAAAAAAGATATACTAGCTCAAGATGTACATTCAGTTTAAAGGTACTATAATACACTATATCACATATGATATAACTTTGTACGATGTATATGTACACAAAATAGAAAGAGCAGGACAGAGATAGAGAGAGAGAGAGGGAGATTTTTTTAGCTACAAAAATAACAGCTAAAAGAAAAGGGAAGTAATTTTAAACTCGGGCAAATATCCGACATTTATATATTCCAATGCATGTACAGCACATTTTAAAGTTTGTGAAAAATAAAAAATGTTTGATATTGCTTGCAGGTACAATAAATGAGGTATAATTTGCAATATATTTACCAAAAGGTAGGTGGAGGGGATAAAATCATCATTCATAAAAGTACATACCACTAACAGCTTTCCATCCATTTTGGGAAAGAAGCTGTATACGCTCCCATAAGTCTTCGACAAAATCCTAAGAGATAGGTGAGTTCTTTTAGAAATGAACATGTATGACTTAAATTAACAAAATACCAAAAATCAAGAAATTTGCAGAACTGATACAAAAGAGGTAGAATCACCAATAGTATCAATAATCTTTGCTGAGGTTTTTACTGTTCCAACTTTTGGTTTTCTGGCTTAACATAAGATTTTTAAGCATATTTACAAGTTCAAGGTAGATATGCAAAATAGCAACCCCAACCTAAAAGGTAACAGCATAAAATAAAATAAAAGGAAGGAACAGGAAAATGCTCCTTGCGAAGAAAATTAAATTTTAAATTTTAAAGAAAAGTGAAACCTTCTCTGCAGGTGACGTTCCCTCATCAGTCTCAAACACAGAAAAAGAATTGTCATTACAACGGGCCCTGATGCTCAGATATGACTGTAACATAACCATTACTCTTTCCAACTCATCTGGCACTTGCTGAAATTCAAAAGAGAAAGTTCACATTTTAGTAGAACTTCAAAATATGATAAAAAAGAAAATACCCTCACTTATTCTTTCTAGTGTGCTTACTAGAGCTTCAGCATAATTTCAGTGGACTGGTAACAGGCATGTGCCATCTGAAGTTAATATCAGTAGGGCCATAAAATGGAGGGCTTATTTTTAATTTTTGTTTGATTGACTTACTCTAAATTAGGATAGCTTACATCTCAAATGAGGATTAACCATCAAGTTATGGCGAACTAACAATAAACCAAATTCAGAAAATATGTATACCTGTCAAAAAGTTATGTTTACATATCGAATTTGCTACCTCTTTCTTGGATAAACATAAGAATTTTGTTATTATAAGGTGATGAAGCAGTACATATTTTTTTTTCCCCAAAAGCTACACAACTTTGACATTACCTCAACAAGCTCAGTACCGCCCCAAGGAAGGCTAGCCAAAATGCAATAAACATAAAAATCAGCACAAGGTTGATATGAAGGGTTTCCCGTCTCTTCATCAATTGTCATAGCAGCAGACGACAAAAGTGTTTCAAATGCCTCAATGATTGAGCTTGGAGCAATAACTTTACTAGACATCTATTCAAAAAAACAAAAACAAAAAAATAAGAAAAGAGCATTTCTCAGACACAAAATTCTGTGTAGTAAAATATCAGCATTGAAGTGAATAATAATTCATCAAGACTAGGAAACAAGCATTTCTAATAATAGAACAAAATACAATTTCTTCAAGGTTAGAAAGTGCCAAAAGATACCAAATTTCCTAATATTTAATTAAAATACTGGAGTACACCATTCCATTTGTTAAAGTCTTTTTTAGACATTAGTATTAGTATCCAAGAGAAATGAGTGATCACAATAAGAAGACATTCAGGTGCACCTCAACAAAATATCAAACTGATAAGAAGAAAAAGAGTAAATGATGGTAAACCAATGGAAAGAGTTTCAGGTGCATCTCTATGAAAAAACATAATACACCTTCAGAAGTACCTCGTATGCCCCTCTAAACATGATAAAAATCAGATATCCCATCTTAAGTTCCTTATGAATAGCAGAATTGAATTTATCCTATTCAACTTATATAGAGATTAACCATGAGGAATAAGGGGTTGTCCATGAAGCAGAGTAAAAGTAGGTTAAAGGTTTGTTTAGTAGCGGTATCTGCAATATCATCCACATTTGTAGAAGCACCAACGAATTTCTTAACTCTTTATCCATATTCTATATACATATTTTTATGTCGTTTTGAAGGGACACAGACAATTTTTATATGGTCAAGAATGGTCACATGAGATATATCGAAGGGTGTATTCATTATGATGCTCCAGATAAGCAGTCTGTTAACTAGTTCTATTTATCAGGAGTTGTCAAAAAAAAAAAAAAAGATAATGAATAATTCCTATGATTTCTGAGAGTGGAAAATAAACCTTCCAAAGTCTAGTTAGGAAATGGCAAGATATCATTGTGTACTAATTCTGTTACATAATGTTCAAAAATTGAACTACTCACCAAAGCAGTAAGAAACCGCAATGATATCCTTATCCTGTCACAATTTCCTGCTTGCAAGGCATCCTGGCAAAACAGATGAAATGAAAATTACTTTACTGAATACGCTGTCAACATTTTCTCCTCTCATTAAGCACCTGAAGGTCACATATATTGTAAAAAAAAAAAAAAAATTCCATAATGCTAAACACCTGTAGTGCAGAATGTGTAGCATCTACTACTCGCTTTGCAAAATCTTCATTTTCCAAATTTATCAGGCCAACCTGAAAGAAACAATATTTTTAACAAAACCAGCTATAGAATTGACCGTAATTTTCACTAAAGACATAACAAGGGTAAAGGACTAGAAACTGTTATACAGTTGCAATATTGCACTTTCAAAACTGTAAGTGGTGATATTTTTTTTTTGTTAATTAATAAGTGCCTTCTCTTCACATTTTTTTTTCAGAATTGTTTCAATTTTTGAAGTGTTGTGTACTTCATATTTCAAAATTTCCAGTAATGGTAGGTGTTTTTTGCATAAGAATTGAATAACTCCCTTACCAAGACGGCATAAAACGGAGCTTTGTGTGGCAACTGCTCAGCGCACTGGAGTATAAGCTACATGAATAACAATTAATTGGTAAGTAAAATTGAAAATTAAGTTAACAAAGGAATAACTTGCCAATTCTTTGTCTAAAGCAGACAAAAGGGAACTGAGTTTCATAGAGATAAGAGCAAAGAGAGACAGATATGAGCTTTAATTGAACAAAATAGCAACGGTATAGGCAGACTGGAACAGAGAATTGGACAAAACAATTGCTTTACCTCGAAAATTGCATCTTTCGAGCTCTCAAAATCTCTCCCGAGCGCGCTATAGCATGTATCCTGTGATCCACAGCGAGAAACCATAAAAAAAAGGAAAAAAAGTATTTCTCTATTTCTTGAGAAAAGAAAATAGGGTGAGATGTCTAAATTCACTAACGATGTGATCTCTATAGTCGGAGCTGCCGCCGTACTCGGCGCACTTGTCGCCGATCCGAAGCAAGAGGCTCCTCCAGCTACTGCCGCCGCCTCCGCTCATGGCTTTGAGTACAAAAAGTCGGGGATGGATTTCTAATGATTTTGCAAAATCTCGCACAATTTCAGGGTTTTGCGAGTAGGGGAAGAAGGGCTTTGAGCTTGCCTCGAGAATTCGGATACCCTAAAGTAGCTCAAATTTTGAGTTTGTATTCTGACCGTCCGATCTGCTCTTCCAACTCGGAACAGATGGCCCGGATTCTGATCGAACGGTTCGTATATAGACTCAAAATTTGAGCTATTTGGGGGATCTTAGCTAGAAAGGTTGTGTTCAGGAGTGAGTATCCCCTGAGATATCTCATATTTTGCGTGACCGACGTGTCCGGTGTCTATTCGGGGTAACGCAGGGCCCAGTTTTGTATGAGCTCTGAGATTCGTGTAGAATGTCTTTGAACAATTAAGATTTTTCAAAAGATCACGCAAAATATGAGATACCTCAGAGGACGTGAATTCGTGCTGAGATCCCCTACTCCGTTCTCTCAAACTTTTGAGTGTCTTTATAGAAAATCTAAACCGTTCAAATATGTTCGGCACGAATCTCGTAGCACAAATAATATTGGCCCCGGCGGTAGCACCGTACAAATCGGTCACGCAAAAGTTGAAGCACTAAAATTTCTGTTAGCATTTAAAAAATAATTAAAAATTCAAAGTTAGCCTAACCTTTGTTACTTTATACAACTCCAGACTAATTAAGCATTATGGTAGATTTGGTTTGCGTGTTTGCCAGAGACGCAAATTCATTCTGCGTTCAGGCTAAGTTCTGAATTTTCTTAGAAAGTTACTGGTTTTGAATTTTTACTTTTTTAAATGCTGATTAAAAGAATTCGGTTGGTAAGCTTTTGGTCTCATCGGATCATCGGAATGAAAGTATGACGAGAGTTCAATTCATTTTAAGAGAGTAGAGTTGCAAAGATATAATTTGAAATTGAATTTTTGATGATTTAGAGTTTGATGTTTCGGATTCTACCGCTTTCGAGTTTTTACTTGTTCAGATTTGAGATTAGATCATATTCGGAACGTTTTGGGTTTGGGTTTCGAATTTAATTGTTTCAGATTGTTCGATCTGATATGTTGGTAATTGATTAACTTAGACCTTTGCACTAGTTGCTAAGATGATAATTTGTACGAGTTACGGTGGCTCCAACTTGAAATTGGTACATTGTATAGATGAATATGAAAATGAAATTTTCAGTGATGACTTGAGAAAAAGAAAATCGGAATGAGCCCTTTCGGGTCTAGTTCCACGTTTGATTGTGCTCCGTATAAAGGAAGAAAAAAGAAGGGAGAGGAAGGCAGCATAAAGAGTTTGCCTCTTTTCCATCTCGATTTGAATGTTACAAAATCTAAATAGTTTGTATATATGGTTCACATTTTCTCGCTCTCAAAATTTAATGTTGTGAAATAAATAAACAGAGTTCGTCAGATCTAACCACTCCTCTTCTCCCCTTTCATTCACTCACCTCCCATTTTCTCGAGCACACATTGAAGCTCTTAGCTTGCGCGGATGCCAATTGAGCCAGATGTTTGAATACAGTGTCTAGCCAGCAACGCTCGTTTTTTTTTTATGAAAATGAAAGAAGCAAGATCGAAAGAGTATATCTAAGAATTTAGAGGCTGATTAAAAGTGATTAGAGTAGTTTAGAAAATTTTGTAAGAATAAAAAAATAGATAGAGAAATTAGAGTCACTTGACTCATTATAAATACGTTTTTTTATCAATTGAATTGTTAGTAGACATAAAAACCACTATTTTTCAAAAAGAAAAAAAATAACGATTTCTACAAGCATCTACATCTCAACAACTCAAATGAATTTTTAAATAACTATTAATCACCTTTTAGAAATTAATGTCTCTAAAATTTCAAACGCTCACATCTCTGAAATTAATTTAGAGTTTCTATTAAGCCACGTCAGCAATAAATTAAAAAAGAGAAATAATTTGAATATATTATTTTGTCATTATAGAGTTTATAAACAGTTTCTTAAAAAAAAACTTTACTGCATAGTTTTTAAACAAAAAACTATCTCATATCTCTGAAATTGAATTAAAAACTGCTACATTAAATTAGAGAATCCAATAATATCATAAATGTAAATGCTCCAAGTCCTCAACTCAAACTCGAATATCTAAGTTTTTAAAAAATAAAAAATAAAAAATATCAAGCAAAACTTGATGTGTTACAAACATCACCAACCCACTTCATATCTACAACATGAATTAACATCCGATGTTCCACAAACGTACAAAACATAATAAATTGCATTGCTACTACGAGTGATACATTTGAACGAGAGCTCACTGTCTTCCAACTTCCAAATTGTTTATTTTTTATATATATATTTTTTTAAAACGCCGAATCACAAATTATTTGTGAATAAAACGCAGAAAAAATATGTGATTTTTTTATTTTTTGCTTCCTTGTGGTATCAAATTATTTATTAATCATAAATTTTTGACTCTGCTGAACTGAACCCAAACGTTAATGACTAAATTGACACTGGTTAGCTCACAGGCTATCATCAATTCGAGAAAAATACTAATATTATGTTGTATGTTATATTCTAGTAGTTTTGATTGTCAAATATATATGAATTTACTAGAACAACAGGTCAGATTAATCCGTCGATAAATTATATCTGTAAGAACACAATTACTTCTCTATATAAGAGATTGCATGTTCGAAATTTAAATAAATAATTATTTGTGAATTTTAAATAATTTAATAATTTAATATCCAATATATCCTTACTAAATAAAAAATAAAAAAATAATACTTGAAAAACGATATCTATAGATAAAAGATGAGTACATCTAAACGATATCCTGCAATTTGAAAAATATAAAGGAACTAAGTTAGAAAGAAACTGAATCTTCTATTTATATATAGATAAAAAAGAATTCAATGCTTTTTATATTTTAATTACGATGGTTCATATATCATGAATTGATGAACATACGGACTCTGCGGTTATAATTTTTCGGAAAAAAAAAATTCCAGTGTTATTTATTGAAAAATGAATAAATTCATATGTAATCAGTTTAGTCTGTACTCTGCACGTGACAACTAGGGTTCTAAATAGCACGTTATAGTAGCCTGTGGCCGGCGCTATTTTTAAACCATAAAAACTATAACGCTGTACCACGTTATAACGGCACAATATGACAATGACATATTCTTTTTTTTTACCGTTTCACGATAATGCGTTAAACACTATTTAAATTTTAATTTGATCCAATTATGAAAACGAAAGGAAGTGATTAAGGCCCCGTTCGGCAACACGGATTAAGAGATGAAGGATTAAGAGCTTAAGGAGCGTTAAGGAACTCATGTTCGACAAGTAAAAGATTAAGATGAAAGATGGATTAAACATAAAAAAAGTCTACTTTATTATGTGACAAGAGACAAAGACCAATATACCCCCATTCTAAATTGTTATATAACATTATTGACACGGTAATTAATTCATTGTTTTTCACTTTATATTGCATTTAAATTAATTTCAGGAAATGAATTTAGGAATGAGTACCGGAGACATATTTCAGGAAGTGAATTTTAAATTTACCATACATACTAGTACATATCGTGTGGCATCTGGTACAGATGCAATCTTAAAACACAAACAAGCATTTTTTTTTTCAATTTAAGTTCATATTTTATTTGACTTTTTTCAAAAAGTACAAATTGCTAAAAAATGAGTTATAACTCTTATACAAATATACAAATGTTTTTTGTCAATAGTTTGGTATCTGACTTTTTTTCAATAATATCTCTTATACAAATAAAAAAAGATGGACAAAATGGGAAAATTGAGGAGTTCATACAACATAATTGAACCAATTTATCCATTCTCATTCTATATTATATTTACTTATCAATGCTAGCAGTTCTAGTCAAAACAAAACAATAAGTAAAGCGTACTAGTACTGAATCCTCATCTAAAAAAATATCTTCTATTGGACCAATACCGAATACCAAACTATTGACAATTTTGGCCCTACCAAAAATGCATACAATCACCAAAAATGCATGAAATTGAAAAGGCAATGAATTTTCTACATGACCTGAGTTTTAAAGAGCATCAACATGTGAAATTTAGAAGGCAATGGATTTTCTACATGACATGATTTCTAAAGGGCATCCTGATGTCATGACCATTTCTAATAAAAATCCCTTTCCCTTCTAACCAGTTACAATATCCTTAAATGATAGGCCTAAATTATATATATATTCAATCTGATTTTTATCACGAAATAACATCAAATATCTTGTATTTTGAATATAAAGTGAATAGATTACACCTAGGATCAAGTTACTGCGTTTGCTTGGTTTTAACTTACAGGAAATGAAGAAAAATGAAGAAAAACCGAAGAAAAATGTCCACTGCGAACACACGGTTTGGAATATGGCCAAAATAAGTACTTAGATGGATTTCTGGACGCGCGCCAATTTTAAAAAGGTATATAATAAGCTATACATCAAAATCCGTGCAGATGCACGGATCTCGATGCAGCCGCACTTTGGTCGCACAGGAAAAGTCCGAGCCTAGTGCGGATCCCAGCGCGGATGGTACTGTAGCAGTGTGGATTGTGAGGATGCAGTGCGGATGGTACTGTAGCAATGCGGATTGCAGTGCGGACGCACTGTAGCAGTCAGCCAAAAATAGAGTTTGAACTTAAAACGGTCATAATTTTTGACTCGTAACTCCGATTAAGGCTTATGACCACTTTTTGAAAAGCTAGCGAGAAGATCTACAACATGAGAAACTAAAAACTAAATTTTTTTCTCAGTGCGGATCAGCCCACCCGCAGTGCGGCTCGGAGAACCCGCACTGGACCCGCAGAAAGCCAAAATTGCATGTTTTTGACAGTTTTTCTATTTTTGGTGCATCATGGACGCGTTTTGACAGCCACATGTGGACAAGACAATCATGAAAAACAATCCAAATATAACATCCACTAACTCCACTTCCTAGGCTCTTAATTGGACATGATCCTTGGCTATAAAAGAGGGGATCTCATCTCATCTCATAACATCCCTCACAATCTCATTCTCTCTCCACACAATACTTAGCGATAAATTCTGAAGTAAGAGAAGCTTTCAAGCAAGGAGAAGAAGGGTTTCCTGAGCAAGAAGTCGGCAAGATAGAGGGTCTTGATTCAATAAAGGGTGTAATCATTTCTTTATTTCATTTCTTCTTACTTTTGCCAATTTTTGTAATGGCTCTCTCCATGAGGGAGTAGTTATCTCTCTAGGGGTTTAGGTCAATGCATGAACTTGTTTAATTCTATTTTATTCGGTTATTTGTTTTTATTATGATTGTTTTATGGGATTTGATTGTTAATTTCTGTGATTTAATCATTTGTATTAATTACATAGTTAGTACTTGAATTGTAGTATCCCGTTTTGGATTCGAAAGAACCCAAAATTGACTGTGATCAATAGGATAGTACCAAATTATGAATGCAAAATACCCTAGATTTAGATTAAGATTGTAACCAATTTAATCTAAGCCGGAACTATAGAAATTAAGACCAACATTTGAGGAGAGGAGAGACTAACAAGAGCTTATAGGTCTAGGTAGCTAGGGTGGGGGACTTCATTGAGAAGTTCGAGTTACCTAGACATGTTATTAATTTACGAAAGTAACCCTTAATAACATATTAGGTTAGAAACCTCGTCAAATCATACATGAATTCAAACAAATACCGAATTAATAGAGTTAGCAAGGAATTGTAGACCAAAGACCCCTAGATCTCTAAATCTTGAAAGCAAACCAATTCCCTTCTTTTACTTTTATTTACAATTATTGTTTCAAACTCCTTTCTTTTGGGTATTGAACCCAATCTTAGGAATTGTTAGAACAAACCCCCCAATTTACTTTTATTGCACTTTACTTTATTTTATTTTCTGAAATTTATTACTAAAGTTTGAACTAAGTTTTTATCGTACTCCCTGTGGATCGATACCTAAAATACTACTTTGATAGAATTTTGCACTTGCAATTTAACTCAAACGCGTGTTAAAGGTTTAAAAGGTACATCTTATTGTACTGAAACTTTGTGCATACGCTTTTGCGCGCATCATTAAACTAATGTTAAAAAAAAATCAAAACTGGATACATCTAGATACACATTCAACTTTTTTTTAGTGAGAAACAGTGACTACCAGTACTGGTACAGGGATAAACCAGCATAAATTTCAATACAAAGAAGGCTCCAATAAACCAACTATCATAGTTTATATTCAATAGCCAGCAATACAAATTTCATTCCATGCTTATCACAATCATAATTAGTGTTGAGTACTATTCTAGTTTTTCTTGATATGATAATATAATCACAAAAGTATGATATCACTAGACATTAAAACAAAAGTATAATATCACTAGACTAAGATTTGACCTTTAACTTCACAAAAGTTAGACACTAAACAAAAGCATGACACAGTGAGTTGTCATATAGATTAGGGGTTGATAGAAAGACGGCCGGAACGAAACATTCCAATTGCACGGTCAACAATCACCATCAAACGTTCTTTGTTGTGTTCTTTCATAAAACATTCTCTTATTCAAGAATTTCCCAAACTTATCTCCATATCAACATGAATATCAAAAGGCAATTCTAACACTTTTAACTTCTCACGTACTTGGTCATATGCCGTACGATTTGCATGACCTATTTGAGCAATGATCTCAGTTCATTGCTGCTGTTGGTGAAGAAACTTTTTAGCAAATTCTACCATACGATTAGCACATTCTCTTGGTTTGGAACGACGTGGCTCATCTCCATGTGTGTTGTTACCTCTTTTGTGGTTCTGTGTTGGCACCACACCTGAGTTGGAGGCTTTCAGAGGAACATGGACTGAATGCACTTGTGTAACTCTTGGAGCATCAGCATGTACCGGATCATGAATTGGCGAACCAGCAACGGTAGTGACCGACTCATGAGTACTATCAATCACATCTATTTCTGGAGCAATTGACTCAATACCATCTGCCATCATTTCTCAAAATACAGGTAGGCTAAAATCATCGAGCTCTTGTTGCACGCCACCATTTTCATCTTCAGAGCTTGAAACTTCAGTGAACATGCGTGGGATTTGTTTGTTCGGATTAGAGGTTACATTAGAACAACATGTGGCTATGTTCTTCCCATAAAGAGCTTCGACTTGTCAGTACCACGAAAAAGTTTTCTTAACATACTTCTTGTATCGAGTGGGATCCTTCTACAAAATTAGCATAAAAGTTTATAATAAAACAATAGCCAATATTTAAAGCATGCATAAAAGTTCATAATAAAATTGCTTCTGATTACATCTATCAAAAACTTAAATAAAATAATATAAGCACTTCTATATATCTAGTTAATAAATAAAATACCTCTTGAAGATTTGTCCAAGCATCTTCAGGTACATCAGGTATTTGTGTTTCTTCATTCCAACCACACCCACTTCGATTGGCCATGTGCCAGAAAAAACTGAAATCACCTTTCAAGTTCTTCCAACGCAATTTCAAGCTCGTTAAAGTACGCATTTGGGTGTTCTTCTTGGTGAATGCATTATACACATAACTCCATTCATGGTTATTGTACCCACCATCGCTATTGGAATCTTGTCTTCTACTTTGAACCTCAGCTAATAATTCTAAAAAAAAGAAAGTCTCATGATCAGACCAATTTGGATCCTTCTGTCCGTTGGTATTAGATCCATCACCTTCAACAAATTCTTTGTTTGTCTCTTTTCTCTTACCTCCACGCTTACCTCGGCCCCTACCTTGCTTACTCCCAATAACTTGAGCTTGTTCCACAACGAAATCCATAACTTAGCTTCACCTTTGAATCAAAAACAAAATTTGTTATAATTGAACTAATGATATTGTAAAGCAAATGAGGTTGTCCTAGGCTCTACTGTTTCGCTTCAAAGGATTGATACTGACACTCCCAATTAGATGATGTTGGCATATAGATGCAAACTTCTCTATTACTATCTTTGGTCCATCTACTTGAGTGTTTATAATGTGAACATATAGAGATGCAAAGCTCAATTCTTGTCTGACAAGGTTGAAGAGAAATTTACAAAAAGGACCCCTGATATTTGTGTATCTATATTTTGTTGAAACAGTAGACATAGTGTAAATGAAGATCCTAACCGAGTTTCTTTTTATTTTTTTTTGAGAATATATAAAAGAGAATCGAAGACATCACATAAAAATTCAAAGTAAAAACTTTTTTTTTCTCTGATTGTAGGTGTGCAAGGTTAGCCCAAATAATAAAGGACAAGATTGCAATTAGACATACCAATCTATATACACAAAGCTCTCAAGAGAAATTAAAAAAAAAAAAATAGAAAAATGAGATGTATTGAGAAAATCGAAAACTGGTCAAATTAAAAACAAAAAAACTCATATAAAAATATAATGTGCATATGAAAGCACTTCACTGAAATAGAAAAAAAAAAGTTGATTTGAATTAAAGCTGAGGTGAAGAAATAATATTAGTGTGAAAAATCAAAGTTAACTACTACATCATGGAGTGAAGAGTCAAAGCTGCATCTATCTTGAAATAGAAAAAAGTACCGAACAAGATGGGAATCAATGGAGAGAGCACGTCGACGAGAATGATTGTGTGGTGTCGGATTTATAAATCATTCATTGGAGAGCCATCAATTTACGCCGGAGAAATCATGTTTTTTCTTTCTCGCGCCTAGGGGTGCGTTCCCGCTCCAAACGAAGAAGACAGTGAAAAATGAATTAAAAATGCACAGGACCTTAAGGAAGTTAGTTGGTGAGGGCAATATTGTAAAATAAATATGCACTTTTTGGCCTTAAGGAAGCGATTTGAACGACAAAATCTTAAGGAAGGGGGGTTCCTGGATTAAGGTGTTGCACTAAGGAGGGTTCTTAATCCTGTCAAAGGAGCAGCTGTTCGGACGGATTAACGTGGATTAAGGGTCTAAGGAGCGTTAAGGAAGCTAAATCCTACCCAGCCGAACAGGCAATTAAGATAGTCATGTCAGAATCTTGTCTCATTGTATTATGGGTTTCACTATACAATGCGCGTGGGGGCGTGGATCTAAATGTGTGGCCTTTGCATTCTGTCTTCTGATTTTACCCGCTACACGGTTGGGTGTTTAATAAAAGATACAAAGAGAAAGATGAATCAGTGATGATATCACCTTTCATATTTCATCGGACGGCTGCTATTCTGAGTGCGTATCCTCTGTCGGATGGCTATTCGGGGATAGCGCCGGGGTCCAGTATTATTTTAGCTTTAAGATTCGTGCAGAAGTATTTGAATGGTTGAGATTTTCCAACAAGTAATGCAAAATTTGAGATATCTCAGAGGAAGAGAATTCATGGAGTCGTAGGGTTCTGGGGCTTTCTTCGCACCAAACACCGAGTCCAGTTTTGTTTTTCCCTTGTTTTTTTTTTTTTTAATTCCTTCTTTACTTTTTACATCACTTTCACTTTCAAGTAGGAACCGTGGTTTTGGTTTTTTAAACCATGTAATCTCTCGTGGTTTTCAGGTCCATGCATAGCACACAACCGGTGGGCACAGAACTACGTACTGACAGAGTGGGACCCCAGAGATGTTTTTGTTATTTATTTATTTATTTATTTTGACTTTCTAAACAGGAACTATATCATTACTTGGTTGTATTTATGAACTTAATGGTGGAGCCACTATGTAACAGGAGTAAATTATCTAACTTAAATTTTTAAAATGGCATGCTTATTTCTAAAAATTAGATTGCTTATCTCTGTTCTTTGATAATTTAATATTGCAATTCAACAAAATAAATTAAATTGAAAATCCGACTGATAATTGACTAACAGTACGGAATTTTTTAGGGGCCTCTAATTTAAATCTAATTATATTGCTATTAATGTTTTTTCTGATTTCTATTTAAATATGATTTAGAATTTGGTGAAGTTGATTAAAATGATTCAAGTATATAAGTTAATTTTGTCCACTGACCTAGTAACTCGGTAACTCAAAATTATTAGAGAAAAGTGAAGATTGAGTAAAGAAATATGAAATATTATAAAAAAAAATAGGATTAGATACAGTAGTAGTATTATTAATTTTGAACTTTTTTTTTCTTTGTATGCAAAGACATTTATTAGAGAAATAATGAGCATTTAAAATATTATAATTGCAACTAAGCACTATAAAAAATAAGTACACTCCAATAATCTACATATAACACGTGTTCAACAACGAAATTTTTATTAGTAACATTTAAAAAAAAAAATCAAAACACCTCTGAAATTATAGAATTTAAAAAATATCAGGGTCACCAATTTAATCTGCAATTATAATTTTTGGACGAGTGCATATTAAATGGAGGCCCTCCAAAAATCTAAATATCATTATATTACATTGCATTTTTTTATTTTTTAGAGGGCCTCAAATTTAATCCGACCTCTTAAGAATGGGGTCGCTGATTGAATTGACGGTTTTGGTATTTATAAAATTTCTCAGAAAACATGATTTTTATTATTATTTTTTTTGAAATATGGTATAAATAAAAATTTCGGTTTGTGTTACATGGGGTTAAATTATTGAGCCGATAATGCTAGCTGCTAAATCACATTTATATGAAATTAATTACAGTAAATAATTAAATCGTTTATGTCACCTAACACTATTCATCAAGCTTCTCTTTTACGCCGTCTTCTCTCTAATATAACGGTGCCAATTTTTTTTGAAATTATCGCCTCTTTCGCTTTTCTCACAATAAAAAAAAATCCTTTCTTCTCTCATCTTGCGCTTATTCAATCCAAAATTCAAACAATTTTCATCCATCAAATTTAATCATCTTCTTCTTCTTCAAAATTTTTATTCTCAAACAAATTGGGATGTACTAAAAATTCAACCAGAATCAACACGATTTTTCAGAACCTGTCTAATTTGTAAGAGTTTCGTTTCTATAAAGAGAGATTTTTTTTTTTTATTTTTTTTATTTTTTATTTTTATCGCTAACTCACCAAGTCTATCACAAATTCTTTTTTTTTTTTTTCTGGCTTGATACAGGCTAAACGGAGTTTAAATAGAAGGATGTCAAGCGCTGTCATGTCATATTTATCTTCATTCAGGTAAGAATAGACTTAATAATTTATAATATTCTTAACAATAAATATTTATAGGTTCTCCAAAATAATATATGATAATCTTTATAGGTTTCCTTGACAACAAAACTTTGTTCAGTGCTTTGGTAAAATTTACTTCATAAAACTTGGTAGTGTAATTTTGTCTCTTTTTTTAAGAAATAATTTAATCTTACAATTTAAATTTATATTTTCTTTCAATCGGCATGATACATTTGTTTTTGAAAATCTTCACTGAAGCTACGAAGTCGTAAGAAAGAATTAAATTCTTGATCTTTGAATACAACAGTCTTAGGATTTTTTTCCTGACTAACTGTACTACCTCTTCTTTCTCGATACATTTGTTAAAATTGGTGAGTTTTAAGTTCCTATTTTCTATCGACGATACTAGCTTTGTTTAGAAAATTAAGATAAGGTTTGTTTAGAAAAATTAAACTCTAAATTTTATGTTAAATCTTCTAATTTATATATTATTCATTTTTTATAGATTTAATTTGATATTTTTTAAATTAACAAAATACAAAAACCAGGTTTCTGAACGGCATATTCATAGAAAAAAAAAACACTCCTTAACCTTCTCTTCTCTTATTTGTTTTTAAAGTTCCAAATTAAATTCAGACCCTTCAAATCAAATAACAAATTGACTATGAGTATGGAAAAGGACATTAATTCCAAATTAAATAAACACTTTTTTTTTTTATAAAAAGCAAATAAACAGTTCCTAAATATTAGAGGCTCTAAACTAAAGGAATAATTATCCTTTAGCTATCAAAACTTCAAAAGAATATTTTATTTTTTTCATCTAAAGTTCAAACAAAAATATATAATGTTTTGAACAAAAATAAGAGTGAAACCTTTAATTAGGTTTACATGAAAACCTAATACAAAATACAGTAAAATTAAGGACTCAAAACATTTGAGTCAATCTAATATATTTTATATCAGAAATTATAATTTTTCCCATTTTCTCTCTTCTTTATTAGTTTAAGGTAATTTACATTTTATTTCATTTATTTGATATAATTTTTCATTTAATCAGATATAGTAATTTCTGTTCATTCCTTAAGTTCAGAAAAGAGTCTACTAATAATTTCAATTTTTTTACTTAGCAAAGCTAGATCGATAAAATAAAAAGATATAAAGATATAAAGAAACATTCATGTAACAATAAAATAGCAATGAAGAAAGAATGAAAGAAAAATATTGGCTGGTTCTTAAGATAACAATGCAATTCAAAAACGGTACTTATTTAATTTTTTAATTTTGTATTTACATTTATATTTTTTTTATACAATTTAGAGAAAATATTATCATATTATAAATTGACTTCATTTACAATATAAAATTTGATATAAATGACTCTCATTCACGACTGACCCCCGTAATCAGAAAGTCTGACTCTGCATCTGTATATGTGTGTTTCTAATGAATAATTAATATATATTTAACCATTTATTTAAATAAATTTTAAGTACTGATAAATCTGATGCTTAGGATGACTTGTCATTTGTGCATGCATGCTAAGGATGATCTTTATTTTCTTTAAATGTTATACTTACACATAATTTTTTTATACAGTTTAGAGTAAAATATTATCGGTACTATAAATTAACTTCATTCTCAGTATAAAAGTTGATATGAAT
This sequence comes from Carex pumila, assembly GCA_033356055.1. Classification (NCBI taxonomy): domain Eukaryota; kingdom Viridiplantae; phylum Streptophyta; class Magnoliopsida; order Poales; family Cyperaceae; genus Carex; species Carex pumila. Next base: position 81,900 of record JARJHM010000923.1, read on the forward strand.
GTCAGACTCCTATAATCAGAAAGTCTGACTCCGCCTCTGTATGTGTGTTTCTAATGAATAATTAATATATATTTAATCATTTATTAAGATAAATTTTAAGTACTAATAAATCTGATGCTTAGGATGACTTGTCATTTGTGCATGCATTCTTATTTAACAATCCCACACTTTTTTTTTTAATTTTGATTGTCCCTACCAAAGTTTTCAGGCTTTAATAAATGTTACCCTTATACTTATAAGTTATAAATGGTCCTCGTATCTGTGTCCGATACGTTATTGACACAGTCACAATACGTATCATATACGTCAGCTGGCATATCCTTAACTTCATGATACGGTTTAAAAATGCTAGAATTTTATTCGCTTTAATAAATGTTACTCTTATACTTATAAATGGTCCTTGTATCTGTATCTGACACGTTACTGACACAGCCACAATACGTATCAGATACGTCAGCTGGTATATCCTTAACTTCATGATACGGTTTAGAAATGCTAGAATTTTATCCACTTTAATTAATGTTACTCTTGTACTTATAAATGGTCCTTGTATCTGTGTCTGACACGTTACTGACACGGCCACGGTGCGTATCAGATACGTCAGCTGGCGTATCCTTAATTTCATGATACGGTTTAGAAATGCTATAATTTTATCCGTAACCCTATAATTTTGTAATATTACGAAGTTATAAGCAATAATACCCGTCCCTTTGACTCTTCTAACGAGCGTTTAGAAGTTATCATTGTATGGTAAAACTATGATGTGTTGTGTTCGTAACATTTCTCTCGTTGTATATAATTTTTGGAACAACATATTGAAAGTAAAAATATATATTACAAATTACAATATATACATGGAAATATGGTAAAAATTAAAATAGGAAACCAATTCAAATATTATTACAAATAATAATAAAAAAAATCCACATTGAGAAGCATATACATAATACATAGCTAATAAATAGGGGTGGTTTTGCTTACCCTCCTTTCTTTTTTCCTTCCCCTTCTCTCTCTCTTTTTCTCTTCTCTTCTCTTCTCTCTCTGTTTCCTCGTCACAAGCTCTCCTCTCCTACGACTACGAGCAAACAAACAACACGCCGAAGAAGCCCAAAGCTCGAACCTTTCTTCACATGGTACGCATATTGATTCCAAATTTCTCTCTCTCTTGACATGAAACCAATTCGCGTTTTCAGTTTTCATATAAACAAATTTCCTCGACCCATCTCTTACCTCGACGATTCCTGTACAAGACCCTCCACGCGGGTCCAGCGGGTCGGTTTGTGTAATATCTCTTTCACTCTTCCTCGCTTTGATCGATTCCTAGTGGTTTTTTTGTCGTGGTGTGTACACCATTGTTCAACTCGATAGTGGGCTGTATTGTATTGTAGTTTTGATTTTGCATAAGGTATAATGCCTTCTCTCAGCATCTAGGTTAAGTGCTTGGTTATTACCACTATAGGTTGTTAACTTGGTGATAAAATGGTTAACGGGTTACAAATCTTATTGCCTTAAAGAAACCTCAAACCCGGTTCCTCTTTCTCTCTACAATCTATGGCTACCTCTCTTTCTTTCTTTCTCCTCTCTTCCTAAGTGTGGTTCAACCAAGAAACCCTAGGCAAACTGACCTGGTAAAGCCGGCCGTTGGCTCGAGCATAAGTGGGTATTGGGTCACAAATTTATAACAGACCCGTTTAATAAAATTGTTTGGTATATGGTGTTTCGGTGAACCTGACACAAGGCAGTTGGGAATAGTTAGGCTGGGTTTCGGTAGTAAACGGGTCAAGCATATGGACTCGTTTAATAAACGGTCTGGGTTTCAGCATGTTCAGCCGTCTGACCCGATATGTTCCCATTTGTATAAATGAAAGCAAGGTAAAGTCCCATTCAATGTACCTTTGGTAAAATTATATTTGATTTATGAACTCGGGGTTGCTATATGTTATTAGTATCATAGATTGATTTGATTGATGAATTATTTTTTTACAGATGGATCTACTTGGCTCAATAGTCGAATACGAAACCGAAGAGGAGTACACTGAAGAAACACCTCCTTATAACCTACAGCTACTGCCGGACGGGTCCCCCGTACCTGACGAGATGCCAGAAGAAACCCCTATTTTGCCGCGTGTAGGAGAAGAATACCAAGTTGAAATCCCGGATTTAAAACCTGAAACTATTCCGGCTGACAATAAATTCTTAATCGGCTTGCCAGTTCCTCTCACTTGGGTTGATACTCAAGAAAATGAGGGTCCCGTACCAGTTCCCGGTACAGGTACCCCACATTGGAGTGAAACTGAGGTAAATGGGTTGATTCTTGGGCTGTACATTTTTGGAAAGAACCTTATATTAGTACAGCAATTTATCGAGAGTAAAAGCATTGGACACGTGATGGCGTACTATTATGGCGTGTTCTATAAATCAGAGGCATATAAGAAATGGTTTGATTGTAGAAAGGCACGCACTCGCAAATGCATTGTGGGTACACGTATCTTTACTGGTTCGAGACAACAGGAACTTGTTTCACGTCTCCTGTCGGCAGTACCACAAGAGAAGCATGAGCCTGTGATAGAGGTATGTATTTTACTTTGATAGTGTTTTTGTTTCAATTTCTTAATTAACCTTTTTTTAACTTTGTTAATTGGTAGGACCGGTGTGTTGACCCATACTGTTATAAATAGTAGCCTTTTTCTTAACTCGAAGCTAATTTTGTATTTAAAAGGAACTGAACCCTTTTGATCATGCCGTGTTTGATAAACTTTGAATCTATGTACTAGATTACTATGACCAATTCTTTTTTTCAAGAAGTAAACTGTTAGACTATTGGTTGATATCAACATGCATATACTGATTTTTGAAAGTGCTTTTTGCATGATGTTATCAGGCTATTAGTTACTAGATTTTCGTTATTTATTTCAATTATTTCATTCTGTCTTATTTCAGGCTATCAAATCCTTTAATGAGAACACCTCCACATTCGAAAACTTCGTCTTCTTTTTGAGATCCATCATTGGCCTCCAAACCTTCATAGATGCAGTTGCCATTGGCAAGGGCCGTGATGACCTGACCGGGCCAGGTCCCGACTCAAGCCGGGCAGCCCACCTGGCCCCAGCCCGTCCTGAGATTCCGTCGGGGAAGGCCTGCTCATCACTCTCACCACCCGAGATCATCAAATTCCTTACTGGTGATTTTCGTGTCAGCAAAGCACGGTCAAACGATATCTTCTGGGAAGCCATATGGCCACGCCTGCTGGCCCGAGGCTGGCATTCCGAGCAGCCAAGAGACCTAATTGGCTCTAAAAACTCCCTTGTGTTTCTCATGCCTGGCATAAACAAGTTTTCTCGAAGGCGGTTGATGAAAGGGGAGCATTATTACGACTGCATAAGCGACATCTTAAAGAAGGTCGCAGCTGAACCCGAGATGTTGGAGATAGACAGTGTTGTGGCGAGTAATGTGGATGGTGAGTGTGGGTCGGGCACCATGTCAGTAAACCCGAAGGAGTATCTCAGGCCAAAGGCAAGGTCTCATGATGTCTCGGATCTGATGCGGTTTATGGTGGTTGACACTAGCATGCTGCATGATGGGAAAAAGATTAGGGTTAGAGAACTGAAGAGCCTCCCGGCTGACATGGACCTCGGTACAGAACCTGGGCTCATGGCGGTCCAGTCAAAGATTCCGGTTCCGTCAGATTCGTCAGATTCCGAGGATGACAAGAAGTCAAGAGTCAGGAGACGGGATTTTGGGTCGGGTAAGGTGTCAGATGTGAATCCAGTACAAACCAGTACCCCAGAGGTTGAGAGCATAGACCTTGGTAGTAGTCTGAATATGGATGCAGTGTCTAATGGGCATGTAGAAACTACCTCTGTTACAAATGATGGGGTGGGTCAATTTGGTAAATTTTCTCAGAGTTCAAAACCAAAGGCGCACAAGTACTTATCTCCAGTGCCTAAGAGGAGGCGGCTGAGTGGGTGCAAACAGCAAGGGGACAATCAAAAGAGCCTCGCTTTCTCTAAAGGTAGTAGTAATGAGGCTGTCCATAATAGGTCGTCGGTGTTGTCTGAAGAGGCGGTTAAGGGTAGACAGGGGGACCACCCACAAAGGAAGCGAAAAGTTAAATTTCTGGTAAAGGATGTAATGAGAGAGGAAACGGAGCCTGATTTGGGTGCATCTGGAATGGTTGAAACAGTTGACGGGGGGACCACAGTTGAGACAGTTTCTTTCGATAAACCGAAAGAAGCCCGAGCCAGCACTTCTCAAAGGAAGAAGAAGTTCAGAGATCCAAACGTCGCCCAAACCGAGCCTAATCGAGGTGTAGAAATGGCAGCCGATCAAACCAAAATTGAGTCTCATTCGTCGGCTCAAGTGACCGAGTCTGTCAAAGAAGCTGTCCCCACTAAGAGGCGGAGAAAGGTGACGGTTCTATTTAGAGAAGCACCGCAAAGCAGTGACAATGCCATGCCGCACTTCGTTAATGGGTCTGAAACGGGTGCAAACCTGACCCAGCATGACTCATGTGTCTCTAAAAAACCAAAGAAGGTCATCCGGAGGAAACCGAAACCTTCTGTCAAGGAAGCAAAGAAAGAAATTGAACTCCCATCCCTTTTGGCTTCCGTGAGTGAAGTTAGACAACACGAGGCGAAAGAAATAGAGATAACTACGCCTCAGGTTGTAGAACAAGAGCCTTGGGACTTCAATTTGAATGAATCAGAAACGGGTCCTGCAGATGTCGGTACCAGTGACAGCAAATCTGTTGCACCGGAGTCAAGCGAATTAAATGCTCCAACGAGTGGCAGGCGGGTGAGTACGAGGAACCGACCTCCAACGGTACGTGCACTGGAGGCAGTTGCTAATGGATTTCTTGGAGGCCCCAAGCAGAGAACTGTGTCAGGTTCATCCAGAAGGGCCCGTAAGTCAGGAGAAGCCTCGAGAAGGAGCTGCAAGGTGGATGAAACTGTGGGTCCCATTCCGTCAGAGGTTGACAATGCAGGGGTGCTGAGTGCTATGGTCAGGGATGAGTTGAGCAAGGGGAGTGGTGATCAACCCGTAATGGATCTAACCGGTGATATCCAGCCTAGTGCAAAAGCTTTAGATCATGTGGTTAAAATGGATTTGTCGACATAATCGGGAAATTGGTTTATTTGTCCGAAGAATTTGATAGAATAAATGGGAGCATGGGTAGTATAACTTTTTTTGAGCAAGGGAATTAGTTTATGTTTTTGATAATAGTTACAGTAAATGCAGATGTTTTGTGTGTGTACTTATATAGTGGTGTGTGTAGGTATTGACAGTTTGGCTGGATTATAGTATATGTTCTTCTTTTCGATTATAACTCATTCGACCAGATCTCATTTTTGTTGCATCAAATGATGCAATGTTACATATGCAATATCAAATTTTGTGAACTAATTTTTACTGTTCAGTATCTATCAAATGCTGTGTTGTAGTGCTTTGTTTGTGAACAAGAAATCATGTACTGAGGGGGGAAATTTGTTCATGCAACAGTCAATTTTTAAGATGATTCTGTAAAAAAGAAGTATTTTCTGGTATTGAATTTTACAAAATTAAGTTTTCTGATTTTTTTAACAGTGTCCTGCAATTCTATTGCTGTTTTTTATTTATTTATTTATTTTTTATATAAGTCCTTTTCTCACTGTTTTTTAATACATATAGAACTACTATTTATTACAAGAGATCACCAAAAACCACCACTTTTAATGTGAAAAAATCTGAATCCTGCGCACAAATTTGAATTTGTATAGGATTTATACTTCAATACATTGAAATTCATCTTTGCATGTCACAAGGAGTTCACAGGAAAAAAAACCCAGTTGCTAGAAACTTGTCAACCAATGAGAATTTGAGTTGCATTCCTATTAAATTCCTTCACAAAATGAATGCAAGTTATCTTGAAATTAGACAAACATAATTCTTTGATAAGATGAACATATGGAGTAAAGGCTGAATCAAATGCTGGTAAAGATCAATTAATTTAAAAATCTAATTAGCTCAACAACAACAACTCAGAAAAAACAAAGAGATATTATGGTGTCTAAGCAAGCAACCAAGCATCACTTGCAAGAAATAAAATAGTAATTTCTTTTTTGTTTCATTGATAAAAACCATGGGTTATATATAAAAAAAGAGAGGGGGTAATAGAAGGAAAGAACTATTAAGAAAAGATGCAACATCCATTGAGGAGATATACATGCACCAGAAGCAACTGTGTTCCTTGCAACAAGTGTAAAATTAATACTACAATTGCATGGTTCTGAAAATGAACCTATCCCTTACAACTTGTGTTACTATTTCATGCATGATAGCATTTCCTGTATACCATTTTGGATATAACTTAACTCTGTTTTCTGTAAATAAATTAAGCATAGGTATACTTAATTTTTAATGTATCAGAAATCAGGATGAAGAATCAAATTAGAAAAGTAAGTAAGGAAAACATGAAAAATTAATGAAGTAACAAAATGCACTAACTCAAACTCAATAACAGAACAATTATGAAAACAAGAGTGAAGCAAATTGATGATTTATTTCAACCTTTATTCAAGTTTCACAATAGAAAACTCAATAACTGAATGAATGATACATTTTAATTCTTATTTAATATTGACCACACAAAAACACAAATTACAAACTAAGATTCAAACTATCATAAGAGCAATGAAAAATTATTATCCACCCAAATTCACCACAAAATGCAGCAATCTAGTTGTCTATTCCAAATCCAAATCCAGGTTGACTAATCCAAATACATTATGAATTTCAAGAACCAGAGATGGTCACATGGTCAGAGAAGAGTGGGTCCCGCCACTCAGCGGTAAGTGGCTTGAGCAGTCTCAGTGCTGCATTTTACGTCAAAAGAGCATTAACGCATCTCGGCCGTTTGATTTTAAACAAAGTTAATCCGGTCACAAATTATAATTTAGAGGTCCTTTAATATTAGTGTGGATTTAGTCCACACAGATTTTAAAGCGAATTGAACGGTCCTGATTCATTAACTCAGAAGATTCTAAAGTTAATGCAGAGGATATGAATTCATGGAATCGGTTGTCGGATCAAATTCGGTGCTATGCAAGATCGAGCTATCCAATTGCCATCGATATTTGCGGATAACTATAATATTTAATATTCATACGGATTAAGTGCATACCAATCTTAATGCATATTGGACAACTATAAATAGCCAGTGTTGTAAAATTCGACATACTGCAAAATTACTGCATACTGCATATACAGACATCACTGCATATTTACATATGTGAATTTTTAATTAAATATTAAATATTTAATATGTATATTAAATCAAAACAATTTAATATTTGATACATCTGAAATGTTTGTGAAGATTAGATTAAAAACAGATTTTTTCCTCATTCTACCTTTTTATTATTTTCTATAGGAAAAAATTCTCATGGGACTCGTGGTTCATCTTGGACCGTAAATTCAGATCGAACGGTTAAAATGAAGCGCATTAAATCGTCTAAATGGACTGTTCATTTGTCCAGATTTTTATTAAATCCTCTAATTAGATTTAGACCGACACGTGTCAGCGGTCAGCCTGTTGTGATAGCTGGTGGGACCGACAGGAAAAGTCAAAGTCTACTAAATGTCAAGTCAAAGTCGTATTAGCGCTTGGAACAAATCCCTACCTTACATCATTGTTTTTTTTTTTTTTTTTTCATTTTGTTAGGTGAATTTCAAGTTTTTATTTAGGCAAATTATTAAAAGTTCAAGAGAAGAGTGGAACTACAAAATCTAGACAGGAGAAACTCAAACATAAAATAAGTAAAATGCAAAATGTAGAGAACTCAAACAGCCGAAATTTTTATTTATACCCTTTCAAAGAAAAAAAAAACCAAAATATCTCTAAAACGGAGGAATTCCACATTTACCTGGACTGCTAAGCTAATTTACAGTCCATTTATGAAGAACTGCAGATTGACTTAGAGGCCCTTCAAAACATAAATACATTCAATATTACATTACACTTTTTGAGCTTTTAGGAAGCCGCCAAGTCAATCTGTGACCTCCCATAAATAAACCACAAATTAACTTAGCAGCCCGGATAAATAATAAAATTCCCCCATTTTGAGGGTATTTTTTTTTTATGCTATTAATAAAAATTTCGGTTCAATTCAAACTGTCTCTACAATCACAAAATAGAATTCTAACTATTACACTACAAATACACATGTAACATTTTATGAGAGGAGCTGAATTATATATAAACATTAAAAACAATTTAATTAAGTTTCAATATACATATTCAAAATTTAAAATCATGAAAGTGACCAAAGCACCTTCTAGCTTGGCTGTATAGATCCGTTCCTATCGGGTCAGGAATATAGTGTATACTGGTAACCATGTTTCACCACACCAGTTTTTCCAAGAAAAATAATAAGTAAAAATACTGTGAACAAGCCAACTTAATTTTATTGAATCACCATTAAATTTCTGCTCAAAAGCTCCTTTTGTTTTCAAACTTCAACTAAATTTGGTAATTTGATTCCCTAAACTTAGTTGAATGCTGACTTCGTTTATCCTCGGGTCAGCCTCTAGAATCTCCTTTTCAGCTTCGTTAGCAATCTTCATTGCATCCCTTTCAAGAAATATAAATAATGATTTATTTTATACTCGTAGGTTGAAGGGAAAAATGTGAAAAAAAAATGAATGAAGTGATAAAAGAAAACAATATAACATACTTGATCATTAGTTGAGGAGGCATAGATACTTGCACTTGCAACAACAGCTTCCCTTGCAACAGGTGTAGAATTACACGGTCCAGAGACATTTTCTGACAAGAAAAAAAAACATATTGAAAAAGGCCGAATAGCAGATATACCCTAAAGTAACCCAAATTTTGAGTTTGCATCCGGACCATCTAATCAGAATCCGGGTGAATCCGGTCTGAGGTGGAATGCACGGGACCCTTTAATATTTGTTCCAAAACAGATCGGGAGGTCCGGATCCAAATTCAAAATTTGAGTTAAGTTAGGGGACCTGAATTCCTTCAAATAAGCATTTAAGCGTCAATTTGAAAAAAAAAGGGTACCTTTGGGAAGCGTGCAGATAAAATGTCAGAAACAATGGCTTCCACCTCCTGTTGACTAGAAACAAGCTTTGAATTCCTCTCTTCCAAATCAATTGAGTTGCTCAACCTTTTCTTATCAGCATTAGTGGAGCACTGTGAGTATGATGGATCTACTCAACAAAAGAATTTTATTTTGTCATCCATATTTTCATAATCTTTATATTTTCTAAGTGCATTTGTTAAAAAGTCATTCTAAATTTATGCACTCACACAATTAAAGAAAATGAGACTTTTTTCCTAAGTATTGAAATAGCTGACTGAACACAGACATTCTGAACACGTGTGTTTAGAATGAACTGAAAGCATGTAATCAGAAAGCATTTTGTTAAATTTTCTCAACATTTTTCAACTGTCCGAACTCATGCATGGAATCAGAAAGCAGACACGGTGTTGTCAAACATTTCAAAACAAGAATATCGTTGTCCAACTTCTTAAAAACCAGGATAGACAAAAGGGAATTCCAACAAAAGAAATTTTAACAAGCGAAAATTCAAATAAAAATAAGCACCTAAGAAGCAATAAATGGTACAAAAAAAAAAAAAAAAACAAATCAGATTGCGAACAAATATTAAAAGCAAGCAGTTATAATTGCAAAGACATTTCTTATGTGCCTGGACAAACTTCATGTTTGCAAATATAACCTCAATAAATAAATATTTATAGAGCACGCAAAACATAAACAGATTTAGGAATTTGTTTTCTTATTTTGAGGAAGGACAGACTTACTGATTATTTTCAATTTAAGCTGATAAAGCACAGATATATAGTAACATCTACCTATGTGTATAAATGCTTCAGCTACTTGCTTATGAGCTTGATGTATCTGATGGCGCACAGTTTCCCCGATTTCATGTGCTGCACTTACGCTCAAGAACGGATCCACCTGTAATAATTAAAAATTTAAGAGGGCCAAAATGTAAACTGCATACATAAGCTGATCATATAGTGAGTTAACTTGCTTACTTCAATATGTACATCCAGGTACAGTGAAGTACCAGCTTTTCTTCCCCTCAAGCGGTGGCATCCCTTTATTTTCACATGAAAATCAAATCCATAAGTCTTGAAATTTAAATTTAGTATCTCGGCGAATGGTAAAAAAATAAATTAAGTTCAAATTCCTCTTCATTTCTTTTGATGGTTTTGTAATTTTTATGTTTTATATCATGCTATTCAATCGCATTGCATAAAAAGAAATTTGCATTTAGATCTCTACCTTCACAGGGAGAGAGTGGTGTATTAGGTCTCTACCTTGACACCTTCAACTTGAAGAATTGTCTCTTTTATAGGTTGCAAAACCGACATACCAACTGCTGCATCCACAAGCTCCATTATACTACATCCAATGCCAAGGAATTACAGTAGCCGTTTAGCATGTGTTGAGTTTTTATTCTCATAAATAAAAACTGGACCATATACCTTTCATAACCAGTTTCAATACCAGCTTTTAAAATCATGCCAGATACAAGGAGGCCCGCTAGTGGGTCCAAGAACGGGACCCCGAGGATTGTTCCACCTGTAATTAGGTCAATAAAAACGGTGATGATGATATGATGATGGTGAGTCATGGTTACGATGATGCTGAGTAATGAAAAGGCCTTACCGACCCCGATAAGAGCAACAACCGAAGAAATGGCATCGGAGCGATGGTGCCATGCATTTGCTTTCATCAGACCACTGCCTTCCTTCTCTCCTGCTCTTTTTGTAATCCAGTACAGCCTTCTCACATAAAAAGCAAAATGATCTTCATTTTCATTTGGTTTAATCTCTAATTACTTGCTTGATTTGGGATTAAGAGTTCTTGTTTCTGATATTTACCCTTCTTTAACAGATACAGCAATGACAGTCATGCTCAGTGCCAGAACTGGGTGCTCCAGGTCTATCCCATGATGATGTCCACCATGGCCATGATTATGTTGTTCGTGTAGTGATGCATTGCCTATCACATCCTAAAATATTGTCTCTTTTATTGGATGTGAAGAACTTCACAAACATACTTATAAAAAGAAATTAAAAAAAAAAATGATTTTAACCTGCAATACATCAATCGCATGCCAAGCAATACCACCAGCAGTTACCAAAAGCATGCTGGATATAGCAAGTGTTCCTAAACTTTCAAATTTACCATGGCCTGAAAAATAAAATAAAAGGACATAAAATTTATTTGAGCAGTGAAATAGCTTCTAAAACCATATTTAATTAGCTAATATGGTGTCTCTTGGTCCACATAAATTAAGCAATCCATTACCGTATGGGTGTTCTTTATCTTTTGGAGCCTTGGCCGCTTTAAAGGACCATAATGCAACTCCACTCAGTACCTGATTCCAATATTCAATCAGAATTCAGCTTAAAAAGCAACTTAATAAACTAAGAACTTATAACTGAACAAGGTAACTAACTTATTGAATTAAGAAATGCATTAATATATGACTATTAAAATGCAATGATCCATTTCAATTCTAGCATAAAGTGAGACACAATAGGAATGTCATAGACAGAAAACTAAAACTTGCCCTTTTTTGCGAATGATCAATTTCGGTTTTAGCATTATGAGTTGTACTTCGACTCGGTTAGAAATAAAATCAAATTAGGAAATGAGAACAAACCTAGGTAGGGGTGCAAACGGGTCGGATATTATCCGACCATATCCGAGTTCGTATCCAAAAATTAGATACGGATATCCAATATCCGATATCCGAATATCCGTGTGGATACGGATACGGATACGGATATGGTTTTAAATTTTTAATTATACGGATATAGTTTAATATATATTATGAAAAAAATTATGTTATTCACTATTATAAAAAGCGGATATCCGTATCCGTATCCATTTAATATCCGATTTGTATCCATCTAATATCCAATCCGTATCCGTATCCGAAAAATAAAAACGGATACGGATATAGTTTTACCCCTATCCAATCCGTATCCAATCTGTTTGCACCCCTAAACCTAGGGAACTGTCAACTCATTGGATTAAAATTCACAAAGAATAAATATTGATCATCTACTATGGATTACTACTAAAAATGCACTCAACAAGCTTACTACATCAGAAACCGAGTGCGCTGCATCGGCAATAATGGCAGTGCTACCAGAGACATAACCAGTCACAGCCTTTCCAACGGCTAGTGCCACATCGGACGCGAGACCGAGTCGGAAAATCTGATCGGCGCTCGGCGAAGCGTTATCTTCTTCAGGAGTGTGGTGATGGTGATGGCCCACATGCCAACGAGCGAAGGTCAGAGAGTACTGGGTCCCATCGCTAAGTGCGGAGCCACGCTGGGTGGACGCAATCGCTCGGCGCGCGGCTGCGAGGTGACTTAGCCGGAAGATCATTTGTTTGGACTTGGTGCAGCGCGGTGCATGGAGTTCCCTTTAGGTTTGGCTTCTTTCCAACGCTCACTGAAATGCAGGTTCTATCTTTTTTTAGGATTATCAAGAATTTTTTTTTTATAAACCATAATTAATTAAATTTTTTTTTATGAAACCAACATAATTATTTTTTTTATACAAAATCATAGAACTGAAATGCTATTTTGGTCTCAATTTTTTTTTTGGACCGAAATAGCAATTTAGTCCCTAATATTTTCATAATTTTTTAGCGTATTTTTTTTTTTCTGAAATTTGTGAAAACGACTTGGATTGAATTACCATTTCAGTCCAAAAAAAAAATGGGACCGAAATAACATCTCAGTTCTTATAATTTTTGTAAAAAACAAAGCAATCAAGTTGGTTTGTAAAATATATTGTTTTATTTATGGTTTCTAAAAAAATCTGATTATCAATACATGTTTTTATTTAAAATTACGAATCAAAATTATTGAATACATATATTTAAAAAGTGAAATATAACTGTTAAATCTTTTAAATCAATTAAAGTTGTGTTAAAAATTACAAAACCCTAATATTACAGAAATTTCAAAGTGTATTCCTCGATTTTTATTAATTTAATAGATATTAAATCTATACTTTTTTATAAGAAAATAGAAAATGATATGAAGAAATGTACATATATTCATATCAAACCTATACTTTTTTCTTTTCTACAGCATAACTAACAATCTAAAAAAGAAAACAATAAAAACTCTTATTTTTTGAGGTCAATTCAAATATAGATTAAGCTTATTTTATAGCTCATATATATATTTTTAAACACAATCTAGAAATTAATGAACATCTATTAGTTATTTAAGTTGACCATCATTATTCTTCGAACTTTGCTCCAATATTTAAAAAAAGGAGCCTGATAATTGTACCCCAAACAAAATCCCCAAACGAGTCCCCCAAACACTTAATATCTAACTTTCATTTTCAAGACTCATATTCAAGCATTTAAAACTCTGTTTATAAGCATTCACATTGTTATTCGCATGCTTTTAAAACTTTATCTAGAAGCATTGAAATTCTAAATCTGGATAATTTTTAACTTCCAACTACTTTTGTCTTCAAGCCAAGAAAAGAAAGATTTATTTCACCCACTCTTATTTTTTTAATTTAATCATTCTCGTGAATTTTTCCGATGATTTGTGATGAATTTTGCAAATCTAAAAATACTAAAGTTTTATACTCAATTTTTTCTTTCAAATGAGATCCATGAAGAAATATTTTTGAGTTATTTTTAAGTTGCGTTTTTTTTAATGGTAAATCCCATGAACACTTAAATTCTTAAACATTTAAACCTATGATTTATACCATTTAATTTACTCCGTTGAAACATTTAAACCTCAAATATAAGTTATTGTTTTTATTTTTTACAGCTGACACTTTTGACACTTTAAAGTATAATAGGAAATTAGTTAAACTATTATTCAACAACCAAAAATGGAAATTATCGACAGTTATTCGTTATCCAAAATTAGAAAAATTTCAGTTGAACTAGTTTGGGGACTGAATGGGGTATATAATGTCTAACTTCCATTTCAGCGCCCATATGTAAGCTTTTAAAGCTCTGTTCATAACCTTTTACAATACTACTCATAAACATTGAAACCTCTATCTACATGCATTAAAATCCTAAATTTGAATAGTTTTAACTCCTAACTATTTTTGTCTTCAAGCCAAAAAATTAAATTTCAAGGTACAACAACATTGCAATCAAGATTTTAAACCTATAGTTTGATGTATTTAAAGTAGTACACTCGAGCATTTAAAATACTGCAATTAAGCTTTTAAAATTATGAAAAATTAACACACGTAAAAATTAACAACATATAGAGCTCATGTACAAATAATATAAACCTCATGTACAAAGTATGTTAGTCAACAGTTAAAAATTAACCAAATGAGACAATTAAAACTGCTAAATCTCATATACAAAAACTATAAATCTCATGTATAAAACATATAAACCTCATGTATAAAGAACATATTTGACAGGGTACAGAATAGAAGAAGAACAGAGAAATAGAGGAATTAGGTTACAAATTTTTACATGACAAAGGTATTATAATTTTAAAACAAAAAGGAATAAACAAAATGAAAGTACAAAAGCAATTCCCCAACAAATTGCAACAAAAAAAAAAATGAATTGACAAAAACTAGCTAGTTGTACATCTCGAAGGATTGATCTTTTGCTCCTGAACTACATTATAATAATGACCCTCTAGGTGTCCAAATCAGCAAATACTGGTACGCAAGTTCATATGGCCTATTTGTTAAAATTGTTCGACACATGACCTACTAAAAAGTTAACATAACCCCTAGCCTATATGTCTACTGTTATTCCTCAAAGTTTCAACTGAAAATAAGCAGTATAACCCCTTGTTTTGTACATTTTTCTCCAGCAATCCAGAATTTCTCAGAATTTGAACCTGTTGGAAAAAAACACGTACCAGTAGAAATGTAGTTATCATTTTTGGCCAAAGTAATAAATGATAATATTATTCATTTCAAACCCTAGTTGGCCACAAAATTTGATGGTCATACACATTTAGGAGCCCTAGTTTTGAGGCCTCTGAAGTTGACACAACCTGTTGCAGTTTTCTGGACAGCAGCAGGTCCTATCAGTTTCTCTCATTTTTACTCTTCAAAACCCTTATAAATCCCAAGTTTAATACCCATAATTGATCATCATCTACATACTCAAGCCTCTTCCAACTATGTTTTACCAGAACACAATGAGGTACAGAGAGAGTTTATAACATGGCTTGAACAAAAACAAAAACAGCAAATACATTTATTAACTTTGTTGTACCAGAACTGAAGCCCCCTTCACCAATTTATTGGCTATGTCAAAGTTTTTCACATGTAGGTGCCAATACTCGATACCTTATAATACCTTGCACTCTGGTTTGTTAAGCATGTAGGTGCCACCATAAACTGCACTCAAATGAGCAAACGACTGCATTAGTTAATTGGTTATCTATATGTCACGTCATTATAAAAAAATTGAAACTGGGTTTTGAGAGGAGTCAAAAATTAATATGAATTAATTATAATTAATCTGAGGGAGTTCGCCTAATCCATACAGAGGATAGATATGAGGAGATCCACTTTAGAAATGAGCCAGTGACTCTACATATGCCTAAACAAACAAACAAATATTATTAGTTAATTAGGCTTGATCAAAATTATATTTTTTGAATAAGTAATGGAATAGTTCAAACATATATAAGTGACACTGCATTTACAAAGCTCATTTACATAGCATATAAACCTCATGTAGAAAGAATTAAAACCTTAACAATAACATTTCAAAGTATATAAACCTCAACAACAACGCTACATTTACAAAACTCATTTACAAAGCATATAAACCTCATGCACAAAGAATTAAAACCTCAACAATAACATTTCAAAGCACATAAACCTCAACAATAAGACTGCATTTACAAAGCTCATTTACAAAGCATATAAACCTCATTTACAAAGCATATAAGCATATAAATTTTAGAGCTTGGTAATGTACAACTATATATTCTTGCTAAAATTTATAATAATTTTCTGTCTTATTTGCAAATAACACTTACTATTTCTCAAGCAGTAACTACAGTTTTTTTCAAGTCATTGACAGTTTGCACCAAATGATTAAAGCCTGACTAAGCCAAACAAGAGATGACTAAATTGCCCTAGGCTTTCACAAGAATTCAACCTAGTCACTTTATCAGCCATTCATGCGATGTCAAAAGGAAGATCAAAATAACTTGGCTTAAACTAGTTTAATTTTGATTAGAAAAAGATAAGCTCATGGGAAGAAAAGCAAATTTGTCACCTTTCCATCACATCAGCCTATGAATGAGTTTAAATTAATTTAAATAAATTTTCTTGCTTTCAAATTAACTTCCCTATGTGAGTCTTAATTGTCCTAGAATAGGAACAATATAACACAAACATGTAAGAAAACCCAATAAATATAATTAACCAACATATGTCATTTTCATTTCACATTCAAAATTAAGAACAAAACCACATTAAGATTACAACCAGTGTGGCTACATAATGCATACTGATCTCCATTTCATATTAGAAACTTTTACCAGTAATTATGACTCCATAATAATTCATGTGTAGATCATCTTAATAATTTCAGAATCGCACGGCAAACAAAATTCTCTAATAAAGTGTATAAACCTCATGTATTAAGAATTTAAATCTAACAATGAACTAAATAATAAACTTGTAATTTATTTACAGTGAGATCTAACCGTTAAACCTTAATGATCAAGCATTCAAAAAAAAAAAGAATGAAGCATTTAAACCTAACGATCAAATAAATAAAAAATGAAGTATACATTGATCTAATCTTTAAACATCAACAATAACACTTCAAATATCTAGAATAAAGCATATAAACCTCATTTACAGAGCATTTTAACCTAACTATCAACTAAATAATAAACATGCAATATATTTATAGTGAGATTTAACCTTTAAACCTCAATGATCAAGCATGCAAAGCTAAAGAATGATCAGCTACTGATCGGAACAAGCTCATGGAGCACATAACCGAATGCTGTAACAAGGCAGATCAGGAACAAACCTTGACTCAGTACCTTGAATTTATAATTAACACTGCACTCTTAATAAAGTGTAATCTAACTTCAATTTAACACAATTAAACAAACCATTAGCCATCACATCAACAATATACGATAAAATTACATAATACAAAGGACAGGGATATGGACAAACTGATACAATAGTGATGCTAGTTTGACTATTGATTTGGGCCCTCATGTTTTTTAGTTGCCATGACTTGGTTTCACTTGAAATTGATGTTGAATTTTGACCAGATTGGGTTGAGTGATAAATTTTAATAAGAGGGTTATCGTTTGGCTTTTGGGCAACGAAGGTTAATTCAGGCCTGATTATTGAGAAATAGCACAATTGAGCACTACTATTGCATTAATATCTTACTAGTACAACTCTGTGGAAATTTTTGACAAACAAAGTAAAAGTAGCTAAGAACAATGTATTTTAGTCAATTAATGGAAAAAACCTGTACAAAATAAATCAATTTAAGAAAGGAGAACAGTAAGGACAAAAGATCAGCTATTGATTATTTTTCCTCATAATTTCACCTGAAAACAGAAGAATCAAGTAGTCTTCTTCCTCAGGATTTCACTTGACTTCACGGCTGACTCATCAGTGGACCAGATCGGGTTCACAATCAAGCTCAGAGAACTAAGGAGAGAAAAATCTAGAGGCATAGGTGAGGTTGAGACAGGGACGAAGATGAGGATGGTAGCGCGAGGCGGCGATGGGGGTCGACAGGAAGAACAGTGGCAGAGGGATCGACGTAGATGGGAGACTCGATCTCTCGTCTCTCTTGCTCTCTATCTCTCGATCAACTTTGATTTGATTGAAAGAGGAGGGGGCAATTAAAGCGGAGGGAAGGATCGATAGATCTCTGCTTCGATCGTGATCAAAGCTTCTTAAAAATGAAGGTTTTGATTGGGTTATGATAAAGAGTGGTGGAGAGAAAGAATATGTGACTGAAAAAAGAAATGATTACTGTAAATGGAAATCGGATAAAATAACGGTCTGACTGAATTGGAAAGTTTTTTCAGTTAATCTAGTTCGGGGACTGATTCGGGTTTGATGGCTCGGAGTACCAGAACATTTCTCTAAAAAAAAAATCTAAATTTTAGACACTAATAATTTCTTTTTAGAAGTGCTAAACACAGATATAATGATAAACATTACAATTAATTACGTAATAATTTATGCAGACGAACATAAAAAAGTTAAGATTATTTAATTGTTACATTGTAACTTAAGTATATCCAAATGAAGAGAGAAATAAATCGGATGGATGAAAAAAAAAGAATGATGAGGGCATACTTATAAAATTAGAAAGTTTAACTTGTTATGAGATATTTTTAGAGAATTTTTTTCTTTTTATCAGCCCTAAAAATAAGGAACTAGTTGTATAATTGAATGGATTATTTTGCAAATAAGAGCAAGTATATATATTACTATTACATGCACAAAGCCACAAACTCATCTGAGGTATAATGAGGAACCAACCAAGGCTTAATTGGTTTTCAGGAGTTCACATAGTGGGCCAGGTTGACGATTTGGTCTCGTCCATTGGGCTTGGTTTGAATATACGGCCCATTTATTTTATTTTAGAGGCCGAGCTTGAACAAACAAATTGGGTTCAGGATCTATTAAAGCCCATCTTCTCCTCTACATTTTCACAAGGCCAGGTCAGTGTTGCTACTTATAAATTATTCTTCAGTATCAAAAGAATCAGATTAGTCTCTGCCAAAGAAAAAAAAAGTAAAAAAAAAAAAAAAAAATCATATTTTAGCCCAGATTCCAGACCTCATAAATGTCAATATTAGGATATATATATATAGAGGAGGAATCGGATGACACCGTACATTTTCGAAGTCCAAATAGTCGATCCAAACCGTTCAACTTGATGGATATGTTAAAATGTGCTTGCAGATCAAATTTTACATTTTTCTAAATTTTTTTACTATTTATTAAGATGGGTACAAAAATTCAACAGTTTGAATATAGCGATTTTGTTAAATACTTAATAAATAGTAAAAAAATTCAAAAAAAATGTAAAATTTGATCTGCAAGCACATTTTAACATATCTATTATGTTGAAAGGTTTGGATCGGCTGTTTGGACTTTGAAAACTTCGAAAATGCATGATGTTATTTGATGTCACCAAAAAAGGGTCCGATCCCTCCTCACACACACACACACACACACACACATATAAGGACATGAGATGGAGATAGGACAGCATTTGGATCTAATCCATTATTAGCCCATACCTCATAGTTGAACAGTTGATCCTTCCTTGATGTCATTATTCGACTATATATACGAAGATACCAAATGCCATCCAGACATCCAGTGCACAACATACATAATCTGAGCAATTAATCTTTCTTCTTCTATTCTGACTCTTCTTAATTCTACAATTTTTCTCCAAAGAGCGAAACGCGAAGGCTTCAAACAATTAATTATGTGTGCCAACCGAAATGCAAAATAAAAATAAAAATTCCTGTAATTGGGATGAAACGTCTGTAAAGCTAGCAACAGTTTTGAATATGGCCTTCTTAGTGTGTTGTTAGCGGGCCTTTTTAATAAATAAATTGTAATCTCTTATTACGAAACAACTATTAAACTATTTGTAAATAACTTTTTTTATCAATATATCTTTTACTGGGTATTTCCCACTGAACTTTAAAAAAAAAAATACAGTTTTGAATATGATAATTTCTTTTTATGTATACCTTTGCTTATTGTGCTTACATGGGCCACCAATATTATCTTAATTAGATGTCCATATTTCATGCACAACAAAATAAGATTTATGACTTACAACTTAATTTTATCAAAACTAAAACTTATTTCTCAATATTGTACCTTTTTGAAATTGAACGACTTTATATATATCCCTTAGCTGTTGATCTTCACCTATATATTTTGGAATATGGATTAATACCTAGTGCTCAACAAGCATAACAAATTAATGGAGTTAGAAAGTCAAGTTGTATACTCCAGATACCATATATAGCTTTATTAGTATAAAACAATAAAGTGTTAATTAAGGCATTTTCACATACAGTAAGCAGGTAAATAATTTCTATAGAGAGTAATAAGCTTTCTGCAGCACGCAGCTGAGAGGAAAAGCTCATTTTTGATAAGTGTCAATGTGTCAATGTCATCCCCTTAATTTGTGCTATACATTAATTCTCAACTATAACACACTTTGTAATTAATCATATAACACTTTCAGGAAAAAAGAAAGACACCCTCAGATAACAAAAATGGTGTCTCTTCATACTCTGTTTGAGTGTGAAAAGAAAAAACTTCTCAAAGGGCCCTGAAAAGTTGATACCGTCACCTCCAAAGCTTCCATTCATAGGAAATATCCACCAAATAAGCTCCCTTTACCATCAATCTCTCTATTCATTATCTCTGAAATATGGGGCCCCCCATGCTACTTCATTTTTGAATTACTGAAATCACATTCACTACAAGAAAACATGCATTTACCGGCGCTTACAAATGCCACTAAAAGGCTATAAAAACGCCACCATTGACATTTCCCGGCGTTTCTCCAAGTGCCGGAAATACAAGTGTCGGGAAAGGTCTTTCCCGGCGCTTTGTCTATGTTTTCCCGGCGTTTACAGAGTGCCGCCCGAAATGTTACTTTTCCTGGCGTTTACATAGTGCCCCCATAATTGTTTGGCTTTTCCCGGCGCTTGGAGAGTATTCCCGGCGTTTATACGCCCTTTACCGACGTTTCAGAAACGCCACTAAAAGCCATAGCATATTAAAAAAAATACATTTTCCAGGCACTCATGAAACGCCGCCAAAGGTAAAAAAATATTAAAAAAAATTTTTTTTTTTTTGACCCAACAAATGCCCTTAGGCTTCCATTTCACATATCAATCCAGTGCATTCTTTAATCCCATCAAACAGATAGAACAAACTAAGTATATTTTCCAATTACTTGGAACATTCAATTATACACAACTAATTTTAAAGCTGAAAACAAAAATAATACATCTTCAGAACTGAATTATTCAAAATGAAAAATAAGAAAAAAAATAAAAAGTATTAAGCAAGAAAACATTATGAATGCTAGAAATTGACCAATAATACCAGGCTTTAGTCCAGATACAGCACTTTTGATGGGAGCTAAAACTGATCCCTTTCTCTCCCTCAAAATTTGTTCCTCAAGTGATTTATCATCTTCTTCTTCCAAAGCCTTTGAATATTCTTCTTCCAAAGCCTTTATTCAAGATCAAAATTTAGACCTAGCATACCAGCTGTTCCGTTCTCCTTTTTCTGAATTTTCGAGAAAGAAAGAAAAAAGGGAATTAATTAATGGAGACACAATATGTTGTCAGAATTTATAGGATTATGTTCATCTCAACTTTTATAATTACAAAATAAGGCAAAGATCTAGGGAAGAAATTACCAATCTCCAAGAAGAACACCTTTTAACCAAAACTGAACGCTCGATTCATTTTACTCGGTATAGAACAAGTTCCAAATAAACCAATATAATTGCAAGATTATTTTCTGCACAATGCAAATGTAATAGCAGTAAACAGTTAAAGTCTTGCATTGCAAATATAATATGTGGCTTCTGGTCCTTATCAACTCACAAGTAACAACACGACCTGTTGCTAGTACAAGCTAGAAGAACAATTCTGATTACTAAAAAAAAGATTAAAGTGAAGGATGCAATTTACCTTTGTATAGTTAGCTTGCTCCAAGATCCATACCTGACATTTTGCATGAAATGCAACATCTGCACAAAGTAACTACAGTTACATAATAAATACCAATGAAAGAGAGATGAGAAAAGGCATATTATAGATTATAGAGGTAAACTGGAAGACAAGACCAAATGCTAAGAGAGCATGTTCAGGGACCATTATTCTCCACCTAAATGCCTAAGTACATATATCAGGTGGGTTTATAATAGCTGTACCTATACCTGGTTGCATGCCAGATTATAGCTTGTTACCTTCATAGATGCAAACTATTAGATATTCTTATACAAACTTGAGGATTTCAAACATAGATGCAAAACTAAAAGTTAGTTAACCTCACGACCATCAACTGAATTGTGCAATTGGTCTAAAATATTTACAATTTCAGTTTCAGTTACCCTTATTGTGCAATTAGACATAAAACTAGCCAAAACAAATGAAAATAACTAAATGAAAACAATAAGGGAAATCAATTAAGTAGATTAGAAGGAAAGGCAATCAATTATTTATATGTACACACACATAAAATTATTGAAACTGTCAGATAGAAATCAGATAAATACATAACCAACAAGAATATCTCATGTTCAAAGCTATCATAAATCTGTATGGTTTTCATGTGCATAAATTTGATTTTATTTCTAAAAATATGTTCCAGTTATTCTAAAGATCAAAATGTAAATGGAAAGATTACCTCTTGTTCTTCAAGCAAAAAAGTCCTTAAATCTTCACTTTTCTTGACATGTCTTTGCTATTTTCCTTTCTTAGCTTATTAGTCTGTACATGAAGAGAAACATAAAATACTATTAAGGGATATCAACATTTCTCTTATAATTATCAAATATAATATTTTCCTTAAAACAAGTACCTCCTTGAGTACCGTCTCAAACACCACTCCTATCTTTTGTACAAGCTCTTGAGGCACTTGATGCTCACTTGATTCTCTTTGCATGCACCATGTAATCTAAGAAAACTGAAAATTCATACAAATGATAACTCTCATGTAATGTAATTTCAAATTTGAAATAGTTTCAGAAAGATTTCAACTCACCAAGAGGCACCCAGGTTGATAGGAAAGCCAAAAGAGAAGTCAGTACATATTCGGCCACATACCTTATCTCTTGATTCGAGAACAACAACTTTAAGAGAGTAGGAGATCTATTAATCATTGAATTATTCATTCAGGTCCAAATAAAAATTTAATTACAATATGGTACTATTGAAAATACCATCATGTTCTATTATTATAGATATTACCTTCTGATGTATCATTGACTCAAACAATCTCCTTTGCCATGTCAGCCATTTGAGAGCACTCTATAGGAAAAAAAAAGATTTGATTAGTTCTGAAAATAAAACATATTGTTAAGGAAAAAAAAGATTTAATTAGTTTGCATTGTCGGCCGGACACCTTTGGGTTTGCCGGCAACTTTGAATTCAGCAAAGACAGCCTCAACATGTGCCAACCTCCTCGAATATATTAATCAATCAACCGAACTGGACCAGTATATCTGTGATACATGCAGGTGAGGTATTAGCTTAAATGAATCAGTAATGAAAATCTGACCTGCTATTGTTCATAAAAGACTAGTGAATTGAGTAATAGTGCCATAATGGTACAATTTAGTAACAGCTTTGGAAGGGTGATTACACATCTTTAAAGCCCTCTTCAAGCTACAAAAACCTGATAGACTTATAGTATAACTTGCAGACAACAAAAACCTCTGCTTGGATCAACCAAAAATAGCCATTTATTAATTTAAATTCTGAGTTAAAAACACCAACTGACTCATTTTCTACACCATACCCAATCTAGTGTAATAAACACTAAAACCCCCAAATCCACTACACCTATGTCCTCAAATCACTCCCAAATACTCAACAAGGCATGAACAACACCTTTGTAAACCCAATTGCAGAAGAAACTAACCCAATTGGTGATGAACATGACGAAATCAACTAAATTAAATCAATAAGGGCATACTATAATCAAAACAGCATAGGGAATGAGATTAGAATCAAATTCCCAAATTAAAAAAAATAAAGATATGAAATTATTCTTCAGTAAAAAGAAATAAAGCACAACTATAGAATGTTGTGTAATCAGAGGAAGAGGGGAAAAAAATACAAATTTTACGCACACCAAGATTCTGGGGCTTCGCTTGGCTGATCGAGAGAAGATAGGAGCGACCCGGATCGACTAGCTGAGGGCGGCTGAAGCAAGAGCATCGGGTTTGAAAGAAGCGTGAGTGCGGTTGAGATCGGAGGGAAAGAGCTCCGGAGAGGCACTCTCTTAAAGAGATCGGACAGCTTCTACTCATGAGCGCGGGGTGCGGAGAGGTTTTGGATTTGTGCGGGGATGGAGAGGCTGAGGAGGGCGCCGAGAGAGCGAAGGAGCAAGAGAGATGCATCGGATCGAGGCAGAGAGGGTATTGGGTCGATCTGGCGCCGAGAGAGCGAGAGAGATGGATTTTGGCTTCTTTCAGAGAGATGGATCTTCTCGTCGAGAGAGTGAGAGAGTGAGAGAGCAAGAATTACCTTTTTTTTTTTTCCTTTTTTAACTAATAGAACCTTCAACAAGAAAGGCCGGCGTTTCGCGTGATCCAATTCCACTATACGCGATATACTGGCGTTTTATTTAGCGCCGGCCGAATTAACGCCGGGATAACTATATTTTGTTGTAGTGTTAAAATGCATCATTAGTTTTGTGCTTCAATTATGCTCCACATTCTTATCTATGTTTTCAGAATCTAAACAATCGATTTGAACCGCTCAACATGTTTTTGGAGACCAAATTTAATATTTTTTGAATTTGTTTAATTACTAAATTTTTTAGATATATAGGTACAAAATCACCGACTTCAAAAGATTCTCAACTCTCAATATAGTGATTTTGTACTTATTTAAAAATTAGTTAAAAAAATTCAAAAAATATAAAATTTGGTCTTTAAGCAAAATTTATTATGGAGATCATGTTGAATAGTTTGGATTGACTATTAAACTTTAAAAATAAAGATAAAAATATAGAACACAATTAGAGTACGAAACTAATGAGTTCCTTTTTACCGTCTCATTTGTTAATTAGATTGAGACTAAACTAGGAAAACAAATGGGTGCGGAGTAGATCCGATGTACTTTGGACCAGATCTTGTCCAATCCAGAATTTGTCCGATCGATGACCTTAATTTGGACCGGATTATGTCCAAAGGTTTCCTGCTTTGTCAGATTAGAATGATATTTATGATTGTGAAATGGATCTTTAATTGTTTTGGAAAGAAATATATAAATATTTGATTCTTCTCCATTACATAACTGGAATAAAACAGATAGTGACTCCATTAACTCTTTTAAATTACTAATCTTTATCATTAGCTCTATTTATGCATAAACTAAGGCAAGCACAAAAAACTGATAAACCCAAATTATATATATAGACTATAACAGCAATATTTGCTCATAATTTTTTGAATTAGTTTCCTTGCAAACTATATTAATTTTCATTCGAAGAACTTCAACATATTTTAATAATTTATTCAATCAAAAGAAAAAAAAAATATTATCTGATCTTTCTTCAATCTAGCTAGTCAGTAAAATAAATAAATAAAATTAATGTAATTTATATATATTAAGCTTTCAATAAATCAAATTAAGAATGAGAGGTCAATTGTTTTAACAATCAACTAAGAGCCAACTTTAGTTATCAAGCAAGAATTTTTAACAAATTAATTTATGCTTTCATATTGGTTAATATAAAATTAGAATAAAATATGGAATTGGATTTAATTAGTCCAAAGGCTTTGACAAAACTTATTCAAAGCTGGGTCTAAACCGTTCGATTTGTATAAAGATTTGTGCAAATGGATTTAAAATTTAATAAAATTAAAGGGTTCCGTGAATCTAAATTGTTCGTGCGATTTTTCAATATGAATCGGATGGTTTAGATTTGACTTTGAATAAAACTTTGTTCAAAATCCGTTGGAAAAAACCTTATCCATTCCGGACCCTAAATAGATATGCAACATTCTAAAATTTCGTATTTCTATTTGATAATTATTATCATTATAGTTATAAAATTAGGAAGAGTATCCTTCAGGATACACATTCATTCTACATAATATTCTAGCCAAACGATTATTTTTTCAGACTGGCCTTAAATGTCGAGTTAAAGCCGCCAGTGCAAATTCCTCATTATATAAGGACCTATTTATTTGTCACAGAATTATGTAGATGAGATTTAACGGATCAAAAACTTACTTTTTAACTTGTGAGATCCCATATTCATTAGTGTATATGGGAATAGATATAGAAATATTTTGAATAAATATTCGGTTGTACTATATATTAATTTAGTTCTAAAAAATATTGAGGTAGAATCTACTTCTACATGACATTTACTAGTACAATATAAAAATTAGCATTTATTGCTACAATATTTTAAAGATGCTACATATTTTAAAAGTTTTTGACTCATCTATTCATTTCATATCAAAATAGAATAATGTATGAGTAATATGTCACCATGCTCTTGTAATTTTATTTACTTATTTAGTGATAAATAATCAAATAAATTTTTATTGTGTAATAATATTTTTTTATTGACAAGATACAAAATAATGGAGATAGAACCTACTTTTATGATATTTAAAAAAAAAATGACATGTGTTGCTACAATATAAAAAATTAGCATTTATACTACAAATGCTCTTGTGATTAGCATTTATTACTACAATAGACTACTGCTCCTCAGAAAAGAAAGATCATAAATGAGTTTATATCAGAGCTTTTTAATTTGTACATAGCCTTAATTTATAACTGGTCCAAGCTTTAATTTGTATAGAGCTCCTCTGAAAAATATAAATGTGATTTATGACTGGTCCAAGCCTTTTAATTTCTACATAGCTTTAATTTCCTACTGATCAGAAATGAATTTATATCAAATTCTTACCTAACTATTGTACCTACCTTTATCCATTCAATTTAATGTAAGTAGCTATGAAAATTTTCTGTATATAGAGACCAGATACAGATAGAAATGCATCAACCAAGTATTCATCATCCTCGACACACTAGAAAAGAGAAATGGATCCTTTCCACTTACGGCGATTAGACAATGTTCATGATGAATATACAAGCGTGATTTTTCCTTATGTAGAGAGAAACTTGTTCAAACCAATTCCTTGTCATACTTCAACTTTAACAGAGTCATGT